>JANRGW010009405.1:6313-35445 GCA_024733675.1 Psilopsiagon aymara | reverse complement strand
AAACAGCCACTGCTTTTTGCAGTGAATATGAGCAAAAGCCCTCTAAGATAAAATAAGAAGGATACTGGCAATTCTTCTTTCCTTTTCTGACCAGTCCTGCTGCTGGGCAGAAATCTTCATATGCAAAAAGAAAATTTAGATCAGAATTCAGAGAGGATAAAAGGGGGTTTGCAGCCTCAGCTTGGCTGCCTGGCCACATGCTGATGTGTGAAAAGGGGACAAGGGGAATTGTGCCTCCAAATGTGTTCAGATTGGTTGAGAGGGAGTCAGTAAGAGTGATCCTGATGATGCAGTAAGCATAAATTTCCAAAGGAAAAACCGTCACTCAACATTCCTCATTAAAAGCCAAAAGCAAAGGAAGGAGAAGAAAAGTGCTCCTCTGGTGTGATAACCTCGTGGAAAACAGAAAAGCTAGGGGGAAAGGCCCTGTGTTACAGCAAGAGAGCAGATGAGTCCTTGAGGTACTCACCAGTATGATCGTTTTCTCTATCTGTGCTCTATGACTCAGGAGAGACTCCCCAGTGCTTCTGCAACTGATTTCAGTTGTAGAGTCATCTTGAATAACCCTAATGTTCCACCTGTTTGAAAAGAGTTACAAGAGTCACATCTTTCATAAACTGTTTCTCAGATTACACACTTGTCAAGGGAGGAAACAATCTGCATCTTGGAAAACTGACTACCTGACTGTGTTAAATACTGAGCTGAAGCTTGAAAATGTGGATCAACTATGTAGAAGTCAATCACTCAAAAATGCAGTGGGATTTTATAGTCATAGCATAGATTAGATAAAATTTGCACATTAAAATCTTTCCTGAATCTCATTCTTGCTCAATAATTTCTTAATAGGGGCTCAATTAATGACAAGTGAAATGGTATTCCTGTTTTTAATAGGAACTGCATGAATAAGGGCTGTTCTAGGAGGTAGTTCGGAACTATCTGTTTTATTTACAGAGTCTTATTTAGTCCAAAGAAACTTTCTCTTACTGATGGCATTATATTTTCCCTTGGGAATTGATGGCAGTCAGCCTCAGAGTTGGCCAACAGGACTCTTATCAGGGAGGTTCTATTTCAGTGTCAGTGTCATACCAGTGTCAAAGTTATCAAGTGGCACCCTCTGTTCCCTGGGAACACTAAGCAAAGCTTTATAGCTAACAAAAAATGCAAGCCATTGTTAACCAAACTGGGGAATGGTTTGTTTTTGTTACTTTCTTTGTTAGGGAAAAAAAGTCCACCTGTCTTCTATCTTGTAGGGTATATAGTAATCTCACTCAGTATATTCTACCTGCTGCTTTCATCTTTTAATACTGCTTTCTGTCACTTAATTGAATAGCTATAGTTGTTATGGTCTGCTTTATTTCTTGGAGGTGATGCAGAAAATCAGTCATAGCAAGCACAAAAACCATGTATGTCTCACACTGCAGATTTCACACTACACTTTCAAGGGTATATGTAGGACCTGCAAACAGAATAATAGTGTCATGTGTTCATCTGCATGGTTCAAATTTGCAATATAAATACAAATAACAAGGTATTCATGCTTAGAACTGTAAAAAGAACAAAGCAAGACAATGAGAGTTACTCTGGTGTTATGACAACTGCTGAGGTAGTTCTGGTAAGAGCTGGGAGAGGATTCTAAACTGGAACTTGGGCACCAAAATTAAACCACTCTTGTCTTTGTGTTTTGTATCTTTTCAAACACCTCAGTGATAGAGATTCTGCAATCTCTCTCAGAAAACATTCCCAGATTTAATTATCCTTAAGGGTGGGAAGCCTCTCTCTGAATATTTCAAATCTCCTTGAACTCAGCATCTAATTATATCAGACCTCAAAACCTGACCACTGCTATTGATGATTCAGTTCTTAGGGACAAATGTACATTAAAATGACTGTCAGGACTTATAAAGCACCTCTTGAAATAGACTTGATGGATTCTGTTAGTCTTAAGTGTAGTTTTCAGATTGTCAAATATGCATTTTCTACTTCTAGTCCTGTATAATCCCCAACAATTTAGCCCAAGATAAGTCAGTCATCTAATATTCTTGATCCTCTTCAACTGGATTTGCAGTTTACCCACTTACATGTATGTGTATTATTATCTAACACAGAAATCTTACTGATTGCACAAGCACAGAATATGTATGCTTGTAACATAGCTGGTGTTGGTTTTGATCCTTCTATGCAACCAAATAGCTACTGCACAGCAATCTAGCTGCTATTATTGTAGATACTTGTTTTCAAGTAGAATTCTTTAAAAATTCATTCGAACTTAGATAAAGGAAAAGACTCCCTCTTTAGTCCTGACTAAGCACCACTTCTCTTGAAAGAGAAATTGCTCCTTTTTGAACAAATAATTTTCTTTTTGTATCACAGGAGAATACATCTTGAAAATTAGGTTTTCAGCCTGCTTTTCACTGCTGAAAATTGAACTAAAATACTCCAGTCTCCATATTTGTACAGAACATAAAATATTTTTTATGAATCTGGCATGGCACTCTATTATGACAAAAATTCTGAACTCAAATATATAAAAAAAATTTATGAACTCAAATACATAATTGTCAAAGTTGAGTAACACAAATCAGAGCACCTACAAAATGGCAGTTCACCTTTCAATGAGTATTTTTTAAAGACTAAATTCTATGACATCCCTTGGACGTTTTACAACAGTTCCACTCCAAAAACATCAGTCTGCCTCACCCTGTTAATGGTTAAACAAAAATACTTGCTAAAAGGTAAGGTTTAACCAGTGGAGATACACACTTAGACTGGGCTTGCAGTGCCATCCTTGTATCACCATGCAGAAAATCTTTGTTCAAAGAGGAAAGATCAAATGAAGTCTTCAGAACACTATATCCCTGCTGTTTGGTTTGCATGCCACAGATTCAATGGTGCTATATTTTATATTCCAGGATTATAATATTTTCTTTAATTATCTTCCAAAAGGTCCACGTGTACAAAATGAGGAGTTCCAATATTCTAAGAATTCTTGAGAGAGCACTAATCACAGCAGGAGCCAAGAATACAAAGTCACCAGCTCTAACAAAAAATGCAGTCGAATCCCATTGCTTTCCAATAGCACTTTAGAATTCTAATGAGTGATAAGTATCTCTTATATAATATACAAAGTAATCACAGGACTTTGGAGATGTGAAGTGTAAAAGAAAAAATAGGGTAACAAAATATCCATGTTTATTAAAACCTGTCTGGATTTTTTTTTAATTAAAACAACAGCATTGATATGATGAACTGAAAAAGAAAATGAACATTATAACGTGTTTCTTTAATGATGAGCACTTATTATTTTCCAAAGCATGGGTACAAGCAATAGAAGTTCATGCAGTTAACAATCAGGCAACATAAATTTTAATTAAACATATTTAAAATCTAGCTGTCATGTTAGAGTCACAATGCAACTTCATGGAAAAAGAAAAATTAACTTATCATTGAAATAAATCGTTAAATTGGCACTACATTATTAACACAAAGTCAGCATACAATTAATCATAGCCACAGACCACTGGGATATGTGTGGGGCGTGCATCAAACATAAATGAGCAACAGTTTTTAAAGTGTCTTTGTTCTAAGTTCTTGTAGCTCCTGGTTTAAACTCCTTAACTTCTGTGCCCTCACTAATCAGAATCCAAAATTTTCAGTTGCTTGCAAAGGTAAAAAAGTGACTGCTGTTATTGAATGGAGAGTCCAAGACTCTCGAATAGTACAGTAACAGTGGAGCAGCTGGGTCTGATTTTGGTTATTTTTATTAGAGAAAAACACAACTATTGAGAGAACTTATCTTCCTTCTAAATTTGAAAAAACAGAGCTGAAAACTACTACAGTATCAAACCTCCAAGCACACAGAGGTGATTTAGCAATATATGTCCCATCAATTTTCAGTGAAATCAGAACTTCTCCACAGGACTTTTTCAATAGGACGTGTGTTTCTGAGTCTGCAAGGGTCCTTGAAAACACCAAAAACTTCACTATTGTGTATTTTAGTTGGCTTCAATACATTTCGTTGTTTGTTTTGGGTTTTTTTATTCAGATAGTAGCTTCTTGACACCTAGTCTTTTCTTGTGCTTTAATTTCTTGTTTGTATTTTCAGAACTATGCAAAGCTTATTCCTGGAGCTACTGTTGGACGATTACAGAAGGATTCTGGAAATATTCTCCAGTTGATCATTGCTGCATATCAGGCAAGATGGTTACAATGTGTTTTCATCCTTCATGTCTGTATTTTCAAAATTAGACTGCAATATAGTAAAAACAAGTGCACTGATTACAAGAGCATAATTTTTTATGCTTAGGTGTTGATCTTAACAGAAAAAGTTTTGTTCACTCTGAGTTTTAAGAGCACAGAAACAAAATCCCAGTGACCTTCTGTCATTCCTTAGTTCTGCTGGAATGCTAAATTCACGTCAGTGTCTTATCTCTCTTTCCTTCTTCATAGTCCTGTATTTCAAAATTACTTTTAAACCTTTTTTAATATAGGTATTTAGTTCTGTATCTCAACAGAGACTTAACCCTCTTTCCATTGGTAGCTGTCAACAAAGCAGATGCACAATTGGTCTGCAGGAATATCTGTGGGAAAAAAGCACTATCTTCTGCTCACTGCTCTCCTGCACTTCAGCAATTTGATGCTGCCCCTGTGAGGCTGTTCTTAGTTTTTTTAAAAGCAGAATGCAGGAGCTGAAATGGGTTTGTTTAGATAATACCAAGAAATGCTGTAAGGATGACAGGAACATAAACACAGTGCTGCTCTTCAGAGCTTTGTTTGTAAAACGCATCCTGGCTGCCGGGTTCTCTTCTGTCAGGGGAATGTTTTTTGACAGTTTTACACGTCTTCCCACAGATATTTTAATTCATATATATGCTGATATACCATGGATCAGTGGTGACCACGGTACAGCTCAGGTTGTTTTGGTCTGTCCCAGTTTCAGCTGTTCTTTGGGCAGGGTTTGGAGGGGGATCTGAGCTCAGCGCTTGCTCTGATCCCATAGCAGCAGGAAGGAAGCTGCAGGAACAGTGCTCCTGCCTTTGGGCCATGAGTCGTTGTGTCCTCATTCAGGTACAGCATGTCTGGACTATGTGCCAGAGTTGCTCATAGGTTCATAAAATCCCCCACATGTATAAAGTGACAGTAACAACATGTCACACTCAAAATTTCCTGGACACCATTTTATTAATCTTAACCTTAGAGGTTAACAATCTTATTGCTTTATGACTTAAAATGTTCCAAGCAGTAAACAGTGAAAGCCACCTTATCTGGCATAAGTTAAAGACATCCGAATTTCTGGGGACTGGGAAGGCGGAAATGAGGGTAGACCTATGGTTAAAAATCGCATGCAAAACACAAGATATAATTCCATTTTTGTCAGTGTTTCCATGATATTCTCAGCAGTGTAATTCAATGCCTGGTGTCTCCATTTCTTTACCCACAAGAAAGGAATAAATAACTATTTGCCCCCCAAGAGCAGAGTTAGGCTAAATCTTTTGACACTTTGAAAGTGCTTTCAAGTCTTTGCTTGCTGTACAAACACAAGGTTTGCTAATGCCATTCACCATGTGTTGCTATCTAAAAGCTTCAGAGGAGGAAGTAAGCAAGTTAAGAAAGTCTGAGCTGTCAAAATATTTGTTACAAGGAGATCTTGTGTTCTTTCCAAGTATGATTCATTTTCTTCTGTAAGCACATTTCTGCCTGCTTTGTTTAACACCAAATTCTGCATAGCTTTGCAATGCAGAGCTGTGGGCTAGGATGCACTGTGACAGATATCAGGCCGCTTGATTGAAGTCATTCCAGGATTATAAAATTTCAGAAAAATTCCACTCTTCTTTTTCAGTGCTTGTCCTTTCTCTTACAGGAAGATCAGACCAAAGAAACGAAATGTGTTAAAAAAGGACAGACGACACATGGACACAAGTTTGTAACACTGCTTCATCTGTCCTTTCATTCAGAAATTTTTTTTGAACCACAAATATTTCTCTGCGTATGGCTTAAAGCTCACAAAACTGTCCGCAATTTGTCCCCAAACTATGTCCAGGCAGCTTAGTAGATTTAAAATGCCATCAGAAGTCCTCACATATATTAAGATCTAAGAAACTCAAGTTTGTCACAGTTTATGTGTTCATTTTCATGATGTAAGGTGTGCATTTTGACCCCTCAAAACAGTAAGGCACATTCAAATGACCCAGTACAGACAGCAGAATTCAACATATTATTCAACGAACATTATTATTTAAAGACTTGGTGATCAGGAGCATTTAATTTTCTCTCTCAGTTTCTCTCTATTTGAGCCTTGTAGTTTTGCTGCTGGTAGAAGAGGGATTATTTGGTAATACTTCCTGAAAGATTAGCACATACCAGCATTCACACTTTTATCTAGAGGTTTGCTATATTTGGTCCTTTTGTGAGAGCCCAGCTACTGTGAACAAACTGTTTCAGTAGCAACATAAGCACCTAACCCTAAAACAAATACAAAGGCAAAATTGGACAGATGCAGAGCTACCAGTATTACCAACCAGATGCCCAGAGCACAGTTCTACTGCTTTGGCTGTGTGCTGGAAGGAGCACAGGTATTGTGTGCCTGTGCCTTGCTTTGGCTTGCTGACAAGGTTTTCCAACGAAAAGTCATGAATGAAAAACCACCAAAGACAACCCTAACACAAATTTCCAGGGAAGCCAGGACACGTACAAAGGACAGGGAGTTGTCATCCTTGCAGGCTTATACCTATTCCACTTTTAGTTTGTTTTACCACACCAGACCTTTATTCCAGTGAATCATCCTGATGCCTTGACTAGAATGACTCACTGAAGTAAGGCCAGCGAGTTCTTCATGAGGGCATTTTGTAAAGCAGTTAAGCTGTAAGAGCACAAAGCCAAGCCAGTGAGACTTTTTCTCAGCAATTGCTAAAGTACTTTTGAAAAGATTCCACTTACTGGATCTACAGCCTAGTGAAGTCATAGGGAATTTCCCCATGGTGTGCTATAGGCTCGGATTAAGTTTAGGCTGTGTAAACAAAATTGCTATAAAATACTTTAAAGAGTTGAATACAAAAACTTGGTATGAGAGCTTTCAGGAAGTAAGATTTTCGCTTAAGAAATGAAACTTTGATTGGACAGATCTATTTAATAAATGAAAACTTTTTTGAATACAACTTGAAATACCACCAAGAGCTCGTGAGGCAGGAATTGTCATGAGAAGAAAGGAAGGGAGCAAGCCTCCTGGCTGTGGGAGCTCACCATGTCACTTGACTCTGGCTCTGGCCCAGGAAACATTGGGTAACTTATGGAGACCCTCCACTGAGGCAAAACTGAGCTCAGAGCCTGCACTGCCATGAAAGAATTGCAAGGTTTGATTCATACAGTCATAGAATACCAAGTTGGAAGGGAAACAGTCTAGACAAGGTGGCCCAGTGTCCCATCCAGCTGAATCTTAAAAGTATCTGACATCGGGGAATTCACCACTTCCCTGGAGAGATTATTCCAATGGCTGATTGTTCTCATTGTGAAAAATTTTTCTCTTGTGTCCAATCAGAATCTCCCTGGGATAAGCCTGTACCCATTACCTCCTGTCCTTTCCACATGACTCCTTGTAAAAAGGAAATCTTCATCTTCTTTGTAGCCACCCTTTAAATACTGAAACATGGTGATAAGGTCTCACCTGAGCCTTCTTTTCTCAAGGCTGAGCAAACCCAGTTCTGTCAGCCTTTCCTCGTACAGAAGGCTTCCCAGTTCTTTGATCATCTTTGTGGTCCTTCTTGGACCTTCTCAATGTATGGCTCCTGAAGAGCCCTTTCTTCCAGTTTTTGGCATCTCTGGCCAGTTTCAATCAGAGCTGAGATTTTGCTTTTCTAACTTTATCTCTGCACACCCTGACAATGCCTTTCTAGTTCTTAATGGTTAATTGCCTGCTTTTCTATCTCTGATATGCTTCTCTTTTGGTTTTGAGCAGACTTTGAAGCTTGCAGTTAAGCCAAGCAGGTCTCTTGCTCCACCTACTTCCCTGGTCTTTAAAGGTGATGAACTGGCTTTGTGCTTTGAGAGCATTCTTGAAAATCTCCCAGCACTCGCTAGCTCCTCTATACTCCATACAAGCTTCCCATGGAATCCCTCCCAGCTGAGCCCTGAATGAGCTGAAGTTTGCTCTTAGTAGTAGCCTTCAGTAGGTTCAGCCAGATCCCAAACTCCACAATATTTTGATCACTGCAGCCAATATTATCACTGAGATATTACAATTCAGGTTTTCTCTGTTTGTGAATAGCAAGTCCAGCAGTTCTTCATTCCTGTTGGCACATCTAACATTTGTATGAGGAAGTAGTCTTCTATGTATTCCAGGAACTTGATGGATGACATGTGAGCTGCTGTATTGTGCTTCTAGCAAACGTTTGAGTAGCTGAAGTCACCCGTAAGAACCAGGTTCTGCTGACCTGACGCTTGTTCAAGTGACCCAAATATTGCTTCATAGGCCTTATCACCTTGGTTTGGAGGTCAGTAGCAGATGCCTACTGTGAGATTCCCCTTGGAGACAACCTCTCTGATCTTGACTCACAGGCAACCAACAGGGCTTCCACAATCACCATAGCTGACTTTTGCACATTCAAGGTTCTTCTTAACATAGAGCATGGCTCCTCCTCTTCTACCCTGCCTGTCTGTGAAACAGTCTACCAGGAAATTTTACCAGAAGAGATAAAGATGGAGCAATATTGACATAGGCTGGCTAATCAGGAAAAGCCCAGTTCTAGCAATGCAACTGGGGAGACAAGTCCTTTCCTCAATAAGACCAGAGCTGAAGGAAAACCTGTATCAGTCAGCAGAGTACTTAATGATGAAAGATGATTTAATAAAACATTGAATTTATTCTCCTGCAAGGGCAGGAAATAAGCCCCATGATAGTGGATATTAAACTGATACCACCATTGCTTCACACTGAAAGCCGGTTCTGTCAGCACTTGCTTTGTTTTGCTCATTCCCCATTTTTCTTGCAGTAGAGAAGTTCTGTAAATAAAGTGCCAAATTCACAAATTTACTCCTGTGTATATCAGGATAAGTTTCAGTCCATCTTTCACAGACATGGAGCAGTAGTGCTGTTGGCAGTCTTATTGCTCCATTCATCTCACACCTTTTTCCTTTAAGGAGCTGAGGTCCGAGGTGGAGCTGGAGATCCTGGGAGAGACAGAAGGGCTCAATCTCTCTTTCACAGCCATCTGTAACAATGAGACCTTTTTTCCACATCAGAGGAAATGTTCTCATGTAAAAGTGGGAGACACAGTAAGTAAAGCACAAGTTCTCAAAAGACACAAAGTCCAGAGAAGATAGGACACCAAGGCAGAGAGTTAGCTTTTTATTAAGAAATCTTCCTCCAAAAAAGTTACAGAAAAGTAGGTGGTATCTGTGACCCTCCTGTTCTGTCCTCTGCATGTGCTTCCAGAGTACCCTGCAGAGCTACGTGTGCTGCAGCTCCGAACAGACACCATCTTCTCTTCCAGGTCTCTTTCAACATGACTGTAAGTTTCTCCTCTTGTGAAAAAAACAGAAGGCATATTGTGATAAAACCAGTGGGGCTCAGTGACACACTGGAAATGGAAATTCATCCCCAGTGCGGCTGTAGCTGTCAGGCAAAGGCTGAGATGAACAGCCCAAAATGCAACAATGGGAAAGGATCATTTGAGTGCGGGGTATGTGTCTGCACCCCAGGATACGTGGGGCCACACTGTGAATGCGACGAGAGCTCCCTCAACACCAGCTCCTGCAAGGGCTCAGCAGAGCAGAGCTCCTGCAGTGGGAGAGGTGACTGCTACTGTGGGCAGTGCGTCTGCCACCCATCCCTGTATGGAAAGGTGTATGGGCCACGCTGTGAATGCGATGACTTCTCATGTGTGAGACACAGAGGGCTCCAGTGTGCAGGTATGGTCCCTTGATGGTATTTATTGTGTCTGCATTTTAGAGTTTTATTGTCTTGCTCTTAGCTATGAGCTTGTGAATCTGTATTTGTATCGTATCTTCACTTGCACTCACTGCTGTATAAAGTGTTATTTACCATTTCTCAGTGATCTTACAACAAAAACCAAATTTTAACTCTGTTTTCAAATTTAAAAATGAGACACCTTAAACCACTCCATAGCTAATCTAGGTTGGCACGGCTTTACTGGGCCATATTAGCTGCTATCACACAAGGTCAGACTTTTAATGGCTATAGATGACTGTAGCTCCAAGAAAGTTTAGGTATGTTGACATAAATCTGATATACACACATGACATTAAGTAAGTATATTGACAGTGTACAATTTCACTCTGACATCATTATCAAAGCATAGCAATATTAATTGAGTAATCAATCACTTCTTAGGATAATTCTGATATTTTTAGAATTTTAACCCAGTAACCTCAATTATTCTTGGTTTGCCTTAGTGTCCTGGTTAGTAGGATGCAATCAGAATTTGAGAATTTGTGTTTACAATTGTTTTCCTGGGCTATCCATTATAAATCAGAAGTGATTCCACTAAGACAGTGGGAATAGCTAAAACTGTCAGGAACCAGCAACAAGACTGCTGAATAGATAGGCTGAAATTCTGCTGCTATAAATGAAAGAGGATTTACTGGTTAGGTTGTGCACTGTTGGGAGATATGATCTGTGTGGAGGACTCCAGTGAAGAGAATGGAGCTGAGCTTGGCTTACAGCCAGTCTAAGTGAAAATTTGATCCTTTGGCTTAACACTGCAAATGCTGTGGGAGGAAGAAAGACATTAAGAGTGAGAAGAGTTGGAGAGGGGAAAATATCTGCTATTAAGGAGAATGATTTTAAAGGCTATCATTTAGATTCATACTAAGAAACTGATCTGAAGTATAACAAATGTTTTTTCCAGGCAATGGTGACTGTGACTGTGGGGAATGCATGTGCCACAGTGGATGGACTGGTGAATACTGTAATTGCACAACTGACATCAGCACCTGCATTGCTGAGGATGGGACATTGTGCAATGGGAGAGGCGAATGTGTCTGTGGGTTGTGCGCTTGCACCCATCCAGGGGCTTCAGGCCAAACTTGTGAAAAATGTCCTCTCTGCGGTGACCCTTGCAGTTTCAGGCGGTAATGTGCTGGTTTTATGTCTCTGATGTTTGTATCATCCAGGTGTCACTTTCCCATGCTGCCTCAGCAGTGTGCTTACTGTCACTACTGTAAACTGGATTTACAGACCAGAACCCAAGAGCTTTTTTGCCCTTTGAGAGGCACAGTCATAATGTGCACACCAACCATTTATTGGCATTACTCTTGTAAAAGAACTTTATGGAAAAAAATTTAATACCCTTCAAGCAGCACAAGTAAAACATCACACTTCCCTGGCTGTCCAATTAACCAGAATGGTGCCCTTACATGATAACTTCAGATAAAACCAGATGAATCTCCTTCCACTTCACAGTGCAGACTGAAATCATCTCAGCACAGCTGATACAGCAAAAATGAGGACTTGCAGGAAAAAAATGGCATTTGTATTACTGTTCCTATGCATATGAATAAGGTCACACTGCCTGCTCGGGCCTTATACATGTAAAATTCATAGTCCAAATTCAGTTAACTTGGGTGAATCAAAGAAGCCCAACTATGATAAATTAGGTCATAGTCTGGGGATGAAATCAGTGGATAGCTGTATGTCATATATAATTTGATGATAAATTGATTGTAAATGGTGAAGTGTCTTCTGTTTGCTGAGCATACAAAATTTATGCAACTTTCCTGCTGTGATGCATGGTGTATGCTACAGTGCATGATAGAAAAAGCAAACAAAAATATGTGTGACATAAAGCTGGCCACTCAAAGAAAACCCATGCTTATGCTTGTATTGTGTGAGCTCTTGCAGGGCTAAAGTCAGTTCAAAATGAGCAGTTTCCAGTAGAATTTTAAGCTAGAATCCAAATCAGGCTTCACAGAATGCATGTTATTAATGTCCCTATTTTTGCTTGCTGAGTGCCAAGTCAGTTCAAGTTGCATTAATGTTTCATGACGATGCCATATCTGCTTACTCAGTTGCAGCTCACTTCTCTTCCACAGCAGCTCTCCACCATTGTTTCTTGCATGTCTGCTGTTGCAGCCAACACTGTATCTGAGATGAGAAACACTTCTATGGCATGTGATTAGATTGCCATTCATGTTAGTGCTGAATTTGACCCCTAAAAGTGAGCCTATTGGTTTGTTCAAAGCTTTAAATGAAGAGAAATTCTGCATGCAACTACTCTAAACATGAGGGACAATGCTGCTGCTTTCTTCTGCCCAATTTGGCAGAGAATAAGAAATATAAAGTTACATGATGAGCATTACATTAGCCTATTTAAATATGTATATTGTATGCAGTGTTAGATCTTTTCTCTCTGTTTGAGTGGTTTTCCTTGCTGAAACACAGGGCAAGGAAAGCCAAAAGAGAGAGAACATTGGGAATACCTGAGTAGGGTAACTGAGAAAGCTGAAAGACGAGGTCAGAGGGGGTGGGAATCAATGTCTAGAATGAGAAAAAGAGTGGTCATACAAGAAACATGGCAAATATGACAAAAACCACTAACAACACTGAATTTGTCTCCATGAGATAGAGGCTATCCCATTACCTGCTCACTTTTACTATTTGTCCATCTCCAAAGTGAGTGATAAGGTCATCTGCATCTTCTGAAGATAATCTCTGCAGTCTCAGCATATTCCCATGGATATATGTAACTCAGTGCAACAGGAGATGGCCAGGGGGGTTGGGGATGTTTTGTTGCAGTTCCTCCTTTTCTCTTCTTTAGGCAATCAGTCCCTTCAGGCTGCCTCTCAGAGTCGCAGCCCCTCAATCCAGCTGAAGCCATTTGTAAAGAATCAGCAAGACACATTTTGCATCACTGTTTTCTTTTTCCATGAATAAACTCTGGATTTATTAAAAACCTCATAAAATTTCTGGGAAGATTTTCAATGATTTCTAGAGGAATTGGTTTAGATTCTGTGTTTTAAAGGACTATTTCAGTCATTTCACCATTAAATAAACAATTTTAGAGTAAATTGCATTATTATACTTAGGATCTAAGTAAATAATTCCTGAGACAAATAATTGCATTCAAGAGACATCTGTTGAGATACCTGAGTAGTGGTTTAATACATTATTCAACAGACTTTCAGCAAAGGAAGAATGATAGTAGGTGTCTCTGCTTGATCTCTCTGAAGTCTATTTCAGATATTGTGCATCCGGTAGACGTTCCTTTGGCTGGTATTTAGTATGAGCTTAGTTCAGAATATTTCTTTTTGAAAATGAATGTTATGTGTGAGTAAGCCCATGTCTTTGATAGACCGACATGAATAATGTTGCCTGGGGTTCTGTCTGGTAGCTAATTAGCTGGGAGAGAAAAGAGGACAAGAAAGAGCTTATCCACAATACCTTTATTCAGGTGGGGGTTATTTGGTGGCAATACCTATCATATTTCTGAGAACTACAGTATCCATAGTACAAGACCTTTTGTTTAGCTTCTTTTTAAAATGCAGATGCATACATTCAGGCTTTTATATTGTTGCTCTGTGGCAGGCAGAGATTGATGAGCTACTGAATTATTTTACACAGGAGCTGTGTGGAATGTCACTTGGCTTCTGATGACAAGTCACTTGGAGAATGCAGTGAAAAATGCAAATTGGTTGATGCAACTGTCAGCACCACAAAGGGTTTGTACACTCAGTCTTCCTTTTCTCTGTGTGTGTGATTAGTGATAGTTTCCACTTTCAGTAGTAGCAAGTAGCCTTGTTGTTCTGCCATGGAATTATACTAAGGCTTACGAGTCAATTGCTGCTTGTCTACAGTTCTGTGGAAAATACAAAATACAGACCAGGGCTGGTATTATCCTTCCAGGTTAACTCACTGGATCATGCCTGCTTTCTAAGCAGTTTATGTAAAAAAGCATAGGATTTAATAAACACCAGTCCCTACAAATCAGTGGCTGATGAAAGCCCCTCAGTTTATGTCATACCTGTACCATGAGTTTCAGTGTGGCTTTTTTTAAACATACAAATGCAAAACCTGACTCCAGTCCTTATGCAGATTCTTGATTACAGATGGCAACTAAACACAGCCTTTTAACCTGTGGCAAAGACATTTCTAGTATTCTAGAGACTAAGCACATCTTTCAGTTGTTTGCTTTAATTCAAAACTGCCCTCCATCGATTGGAATTTGTGGAATGAGAATTAACCTTGAATAAAATATTGCTCAGGAAAAGGAAAAAAAAAAAGTAAAAAAAAAAACCACAACTAAAGCCCTACCAAACTTTAAATGAAATAGTACGTCTTTTTCTTTTCTGTAGCAGAAACTGTTCAGTAGGCAGCCTGTATTTATTCTAATGGCAATTCTAGTCTCAATTGCATGGTAAAATGCAATTGTTAGGTGAGGCAGGACATAGGTACAATCTATCCACATCACAGATGTACCATAAGCATTAAGACAAATGTAAGAATTAGGATGACAATGCAGAATGCTGCATGCACATCTAAAGTTTGTGCCTACAGACTGTTGGAAGCCCATTCATAGCTGCATGCATGCATAAATTTCACTGATGTACAACAAAGATCTACCTTTTGATTTTGATGACATTACTCCGTAATACAGAGCTCAAAAGTTGCAAATGTTGCCCTAATGAAAACTAATTCTAATGTTGCGTTTTCATAAAAATTATTATCATGCTTTGCCTTCCTATATTTGTTTATAAACATAAAATTCTTTACAAGCTTCAAAAGCATATAAGCACTATTTAGTAAAGTTTTTGGGTTGTTGTTGCCAGATGACATATATTTGTATCTAGGAATATATAATACATTCTACTTTCAAATATAATGAATAATAATCAAGAGCAGAAACAGTCACTCACGTGGCTCTATTCACATACGCAGAGGTCATAGGAATATGAACATGACAACATCATCTCCTGTTCCTGCTTATTTCCTTTTTTGCAAGTCCTGTGCTTCGCTGATTGGGACTGTCAGTTACCACTTTAGATTTAGATTTACCTGCGGCAGTTACAGCAACTGCTGTAGTGAGGGCTGGGTAACTGTTGCCATCCTAAACCCTCAAAAAACCCTCAAAAGAACCAAAAAAAGAGGCTGTTGCAAACTCTTGTTTCATCTTAAATGCTTGTGTAATAATAGCTCAGAGGATTTGGCAGAGAGGTTGCCTCATTAAGAAGTCCTGAAAGGAAAAGAATTGTTTCAAGAATAATAGTAAAACAATTATCCTGAAATCAAAACTGTACTACCTAAACAAAAAAGGATTTTGAAAGTGGTATAACTAGACCACCATGTATTTCAGACAGATTATTGTGCAACTTCATACAGTAGCATACTGCTGGTTTCTGCTTTATATTTCAGCTTCTTTAATGCTTCAAGGCTTTTTGAAAACTAGAAACAGCTCGAGGTTAAATAAAATATTAGCACTTTAAAGATTTACTTTCTCTTTTGCACGTGTATGTCGCAACTCAATGACTGGAAATGTGGAGCAATAAAAAAAGCACAGACTTTATGTTTTCCTATTTCGTGGGAATGCCTCTTTTAACCTCTGAGCCCGCCTGGGGATGCAGCAGGACACAGGATAGTACAGCAACTGCAGAGGTGCTGATGGCTTCACATCCACTAGGCCTATCTCCACAGCAGGCATCACTTTTTGAGTTTTTATTTTCATCCATTTTTAAGATTTAAATATTAAATAGGGCTAATCCTCCTTTGCCAGATGGGTGTACAAGGAGCCCTTGTTGTTCTACTTGCTATCCAGGAGGAACCTCAGTTCCTAAGAAGTGGCTTCTGCCACCATCACAGCCACAGGACAACAGGCTGCTTCTGTCACAAGCCCAATTGGGACTCTCATACTTTCCTCAGAGAAATTGAGTTTTTCTTACCCCAGTGTTGACACCACAAAAATTCCCAGTGCAGCAACAAACTAGATGCTGGAGCCTGGATAAACCCCTGTGTCAGCACTGCTCTGTTGTTCTGACTCCAAGTGACATGAAGCTGTTCAAAACCAGCATTTTGTTGAGCAAAGGGCAAATAAGAAAGGGCATAATGACATTCAAATTTACAGTCATTTTTTTGTTGTTGTTGAATCTTATATCTAAGTATCTGTTAAGAAACAGTTGCACCTCAGAATAGGTGAAGAAGCAGTTAAAAAAGAGCACCTTGGAGCTTCAGCTTACTGCTCTTACCTAACTATTCTTCCAGTGATTTCAAATACCACTGAAATTTATGGAATTAGGGCGCAGGCAGAAGTGGGAGAAGTACGATGATTCACTGCAGAATGCAGAAAATTACACAGGTGTAAATTACAGTAGTTTACCTACCTAGGCAAATTTTAGTGCTGATGAACTGAAAATCATGTATGCAATAGTCTCTCTTAGTGATCCTTCATCCTAAAAATAGCATCAGAGAAATGAAAATACTAAGCGTAAGCAGCATTCTGAATGGCTTGAACTGGCATCTTTGCTTTCATTTCTTCATCCTTGCACACGATCAGATTTCTGCTCCCCTTGGTCTCAAATTAAAAGTTACAATTGAGATATAACGAATATATTTGCAGTTACTGCTTTCTGCCTTATATTTGGAATACGCCTGCAAGCTTGTCTCTGCCTTCAGGAAAGCTAACAACTACCCTTTTCCCTTTTTTTTCAAGCAAGCTAATATTCTCTGGACGTACTCACTTGAAAGGGTTGGGAAACAACCAATATTGCAAAACTTGTGAGAGCGTTACTGGAATTGTGACCTGGTAATGAGTGCCATTAAATCAGCACACTCAGTCTGCAGTTTGTGGCTCTTCTAACAAAACCAAATCTTGTTAAATCAGCAAGTCTTGTCTGCCTGTCGCCTTGACAGATAACACATTGCTCTGCTACTAAGGACAGGCAACAGGTTAAATACAAGAGTATCAGAAATCATAAGCATGTTTCCATTAAAATCTACCCAGATGTGATTATCTTTTTACAACAAGCAGAGAAAAGGACTCTAAGGGCAGTCCCCTATTTACACTTTCATACTATCTATGGTGTTCAGCTGTGTTGTCTGCAAGGCCGAACTTTATGACAATAAGCAATATAAACAAAAACACCTGACAGAAAAGTGAGCACTTTTTTCTTTATGTACCACAGGTTTCTTTAAAATCCATATCCTGTCTGATTCCTACTTTGTATTTCATTACTAATTTTGAGGACTTGAGATTTTCAGCACAGTTGCTTATGAAATTTTAGTAGGAGTTTTAAATGGCTAAGAAATAATGGAAAGTGACAACTCTTTTTAAAGAAATGCATGAGAAATTTACTGTTTTTTCTTACCTCTAAAAATTAAACCTAAGAAGTTTTTCTAAAATACATATTGAAAAGCATACCTAGATTTCCAGGGCTGTTAAAATGCTGTGTTATATGGAAATACAGTAAGTTTTCGGTCCCAAAGGTACTGCGAGGTCAGACATTTTGCTCTATAAAAATATTATGTAATTGTTAGGCTTCAAATTACAGCATTTCTGGCTCTGGACCTACAGTCTCAATTTTCAGTCATTTGCATTACATTGTCTCCTAGAGCCAGCTTCCTCCTGCCTCTCTGTTCCCTGTGGATGAAGTTTTCTCAACAGAAAAGGCTTCCTGGTTAGAAATCATCAGAAAAAAAAAAAAATAGATTAAGGTTTTGCTCAGATCTGCATTAAATTGAGAGACAAATAAATGGGGCAGACTATCATCTCAGATCGCTTTTTATCTGCTCCCCTGGAATCACATTACAAAGATCCCAGAATCGCAGTTTCTGTTATTAATCTCTATTTACCATTGTGACAGCGCTGGACACACTAATCTTTGAGAGGGCTATTGTGGAAGAATAAATGCAGCCCTTTTAACATTACCCATTGCTGTACGTATGTCTACTTCTTAAACATAATCTAGACATGGTAAGAGTAGCTGTAAACCAAACAGAACATACTGTTTACTTTGTCCTGTAACTGGGGACTATTGCATTTCCTAGACAGCTGGTGGTAAAGCATCTTGGAAGCACTTCCAATTCATTGAAATTCACAGTACACTATATGGTCAGTGCAGATTGACAACACCTGAATCTGTTCTTTGAAAACAGAAGTGAAAAACTGGAAACAAAACAAAGCTTGGGTTAGAAGAAAGGTTGTTAAATTCTGTAGAAATTCTGAGGTTATTTCTGCTTTCGTCCTTCACTCTTTACCATCTACAGATGAGGCCGTGATAAACACAATGCCAGGAGTCTCTTTTGTTATTATATGTTAAATTTCACCTGATTTGAACAATGACTTTGTCTCCTTCCCTCTGTAGATTATTCAGAGGATAAATCCATTCCCTGCTCTTTGCAGGGGGAAAATGAATGTATAACCACATTTCTACTGGCTGTGGATGAACAGGGAAGGACAGTCATTCATAGCATAGAACAGAAAGGTAAGCAGTGAATATTGCTTTTTCTACATAAATCTAATTTTAAAATGCAAGCAGGGTGAGCTACCTAGAAGCTATGCATTTTTAAGCAGCACAGAACTTCCTTGTGTTTATAGCTCTCCTCTGCACAGCTAGAAGACCACCTCCTCAAGTACTTATTTCATGCACTAGTAAAATAAATACTTGGCCTTTACTGAAAGATGGTCAGAATGACCCTTGGGCTGCAAGAGTAAGCAGTTTCTGAAAATTTTAATTTTTTTAGAGTAAATAATTTTTCTAAATCCTTGTGTAAATCAAAGATGATAATACCAAATGTCTTTTGCATTTATGAGAAAACTATAAGTCACTTTGAAATCACATATATTTCGAAGATGGAGAAATATCCAAGACAATCTAAGCAGGTATACCTGATGAATACATTTATAATTACCTTTATTGTTGCAGTACCATTAAGTTTTGAATATTTTACAAAACTGGTATTCAACAGATCTCTTTCTATCCTTTCATTTAACATTACTACTTTATTTGCTGCTGTTTCACTACTGATGTTTCATTAAAGCTTCTAATCACACAGGACAGGAAAGAACACAGACACGCTTAAGTTTCTGGGCAATAATAAATACTTCTGTTTGTTTGCTTGTTTTGAGACACCCAGTGTCTCAGGGTTAAATGCTTTTTAGTTTTAGAGAAAACAGATTTGTAGCCTTGCTCTGTTAGCACAAATGGCACTGATTTTTTTCACTCTTTCTGTACCCTTTGTCTAGCATATGCATGAGAATAAAAGTGATTTCACTGCACAAATAAAAGCAGCTTCTACCATAAGTAGTCTGCTGAAATTGTAACCTATACAAAACCAAAGATAGATGTACCAAAGCTAGTACTAAAGAAGCACATCCCTTTGTAAACTACACCCCTAAGGCTCAAGAATTTAAGATTTTTCTCTTTATTAAATACATTTACTATGCATTTTGTGTAGATCTGAATTAAAAAAAAAAAAAAAAAGTGAAATAAATATCATAAGGAAGAACAAGCTCATTAAACCCTGCATAGTGGTCCTCCCATCACTCTACAATAACCAGCTGTGCTGTCATCTGCTGTTCAGCTCTTGGGCCTTGAAACTACTGTGCTGTGGTGGCTGCAATGTATGCAAACGTGAACTGAGATAAGGCCTCCAGAAAATCTCTATCCAGCAGCTGTTAACTGATACAGCCAACTACCAGGGGAAGAAGTTAGCAATTAATTATTGTAACGTTTTAATGCAATATTTTTCAGCCAGTTTCACAAACCGTTTAGCAGCTAACAGGAGAAAAATAACATGGACTTGAAGTAAAAAGCATGCACAGTTCTCAGCAAATGAAAAGCCCAGCATGCCTCTTGGCTGTTTATAATTGCCTAGAATTTACTGATTGGATATCCACAGTCATAATTGTGTTTGTTTGCACAGATTGCCCACAGCTTCCAAATATTCCAATGATAATGGTGGGTGTCATCCTTGCTATCCTTCTCATTGGCATTGTTTTACTTTGTATATGGAAACTACTGGTGTCAGTTCAGGACCGAAAAGAGGTGGCCAAGTTTGAAGTGGAAAAATCAAAAGTTAAATGGCAAACGGTACGTTATGAATTGATTTTATATGAGATTCTTTAATTTGGTTGCATGGTGCACAACAGCCTTTAAAATTATCTGTCTTGGTTTTGTTCTTTTACATTGATAGATTTTACTTGTGGCTTTTCACTACATTTAGTATTCCATAAAGTGTAATTATGATTTTTTTAGGTACGAAAAATAGCTAGAATTTGATCTCCTGGTTTAATTCCTTCCACATGTCAAAGTGTGTAGATAACACTTCCTATCAGTTCTTTTTTTAATTAGTGCCTTACCTTTGAGTAATCTTAGCAAAGTTATTCACTACCTATGTGATTATCAGAGGTATACCCCTCTTCCCAGAAACAGAGCCCATTTTAGAAAAGAGACACTGGTGACCTCTGTGTAATAATGTGAGCTCACTTACACAGAGGAGCAATGAATGTAGGCTGTCCAAAATGCAGGTAAAAGGACAGAAAAATTGAGGTCTTATTTCCTATCTATAGCTTGTGGGTGCTTAATGCAAGCTTTTACCACATGTTCCCTTTTCTTCTTTCCTTTCTGCCGTTGGCTTTTCTGCTCTTTGCAAAGTCTTCAAGACTTCAGAGGCTCTTTGGAAAAAAGCATGTTGAGTAAGCATTTTTGGTGGTTGTAGAAGGACAAGTGGTATGCTGACTTTCTCATATTAGTGAGATACCAGGCTCCAAAGAAGTCAAAAGACATTATTACACAATATGTGCTTAGGGCATACCTTCTATTTCCAAAGATATTCTGGATGATAAAAGTTTGCATGGATTCAAAATGTCTACAGACAAATCCATAGGAGGAGGACTGGATCCCTCTAACCCAGGAGGTTTGTGAAATGGGTGTCAGTCTTATTTTGGCAGCCTGATTCGCCCACTGCTGGAAGCACATTGCTGGGCCAGGCAGATCTCTGGCCTGAGTTTCTCACAAAGTGGAACACAAATCATCTTCTGCACATTGGGAAGCAGAGTGATACTATCTGGTGCACACACAACCTGCATTGTAATGCTGGGTCAGGAATCATGGACCAAAATGATCCCTTTACTGAAGAGGGACACTCAAAGCAGCGGTGTGCAGCTACTTCTGCTTGCAGCTGAAGCTATTACAAAATGAGTTAAACATTGCATGACTCCCTTTTCTCCTGTTTGTGTTTTTCTTCTTTTTTTGGTTTAGGAAACAAATCCACTGTACAGAGGCTCAACAACCACTTTTAAAAATGTAACTTACAAGAACCAAGAAAAGCAAAAAGGGGCCATGGCTGCAGATTCCTGTTAGCACCTCTGACGCTACAAACTAAGTTTTACTGGCAGGAAATCTAAAACCACTTAAAAACATGTCACAGTGGTATAATCATTCTGTTAGAGAAAATCTATCTTGTGTTGGCAGAACTATAGATAACATATCAGTGGTAAAAGTTAGTAGAAATACTTTAAAAAACCCACCAACTTTAATATTAAATCCCTCAATCTTAACAAAATTTATCATCACAAATATTTTTAATTTTTTCATTAATATCAAAGATTTAGAATTATCATATGTATATTGTATAGCCTATTTTGTGAAATTAGGTATACACAGTGAGCTGTATACTGAACTCCAATCCCATACATTTGTATTTAGGAATGTACTTGTACCAGTCTATTTGGTGGGCTGGATTAAATTTTAAGACGTAATTTTGTCATGAATGCAGCTTTAACTACTGAGGTTAGAGGCTCCTCAAAGCACTTGTGTGACCGAGTAGTCTTTCATCAGAAATGTTTAGTATTATTGCCCATCTTCTGTGCATCTAAGGTATACAGAAACATCTCCTCCCTAATTCTTCTTTCTTGTCATGTTTCTCTCTTTCCTTGTCCTTGTTGCTGTTTGATGTTCTTTAAGAAGCCAGTCTCTGGGGTTTTCTCAGGGAAAGTTTAATCAAGCCCTTATTCACCTGCCGAGTTGTTTCCTGTTCCAGACATAAACTGCTTTTTATTATTATTATTATTATTATTATTTCTTTTCATTTTTTTTTCTTTCTTTATTTCCTTTAAATTCCAGTAGAGAGGATCCAGAGCAAAAGAGAAACAATTGTAAATTAGAGACCTGGTAGAGAAACTTTAAACCAGAGGATTATCAGAACCCCATTTCACCATTGAGGCACCCAAAATAAACCTTGCATGCCGGACCATTACATGAACTGTTACAGAAGCCCTTTACATGCAGGAAAAGATCACACACAAAGACTCAGTATCACACACAAAGACAGTACTCTTTTGTTGATATATCCAAAATCGTGAGGTTCTTTCAATGCACTCAAACCATTCGTTCATGTGTGAAACAATGTATTCAGCTCTTTTAGGCCATTTTTTTTTTTTTCCAAACTAAGTAACAAATGGATCTATGGATTCCACTTAATATTCATTTCCAAGACAACAATGAGATTTTAAAATCTCAATTATATCTAGTTACTACTGAGTTGCCATAAATTCTTAAATTGTAATGCTGTTACCATGCATAGCACCAGGGAAAAATAAAGGCCAACAAAATCTACAAACATGCTGGCATAAAAAATTACAGTATTGGGCTATTTTAAGCTAACAATATGTACTTTACCTTTTAATACCACTTTTCCTCTGCATTTTTAGTACTCTGGAACAGAAGGTTAAAATGTACATATGAATGTACTTACAAAAGAAAACTTGGACATCAAAGGTAAATCAACATAGTCACAGACAAACTTATGTACATTCCCTATAGTCAATCATATATTTGAACTAAAAAACTTGATGTCCATTTTGTAATAAATATTTACAAGGTCTGTGCATCTTCAGTCTCTATATCCTCTACAGTTCCTGGATCTGAGACTGATATATTAACTAGCTGTGACCCATGCCTGTTTTAGGGCCTGATCCAAAGCCTACTGAGTCAATGGCTACAGATGAGGATCTAGTTTCAGTGAAACTATTAGTTTAGGTTTACAAAGATTGTTTTGTTTAAACAAACTGGTTAGTACTGTCTGTTAGTGGATTAGAACCTATAGTATATATTTCTGTGCAAAGATAAATAAACAGTACCAGATGCCTTTGGAAAGAAGGTGATACTATAACCACATATTAAATACAAAATTATTGCAGTGTGAAGGAAATGATGTCTGTCATTAAACTGGAACAGATCAGTTACAGGTTCGCATCTGTACTCTTCAGTATTTCTGCTTATCTCATAGTGGAAACAGTGCACAAAGGCTTGCATCTGCAGCCCTTGCAACTACTAAATTCCCACAGATGTCAGTGCAAGTTACATGTGGGACCAAATCCTGTTTTCCTGGCACATGGAGAAACTGACAGGAGGCAAAAGTGGACCCTGGATTTTGTCTTGGTTTCCAATTGGGTCAGCATTGCCTAAGGGACTGGGGAAATCTGGATTTAGTTCATGTAAATTATCTGTTACTCTTTTGGTTTTCAAGTAGAAGTTAACAAATAACAAACTTTCTCTGATAGAAATTACAATATTTTTATTACTTTTAAAGTAACAAAAAGCTATACTGTTTACTAAACACCTTTTAAGTTCTGTTTCTGAGAAGGCTGATTCTGTTACTCAATATTAGAGTTAAAAGTCCTTCTTCTGTAGGTCACTCATTTCAATAGTGAAATGCATTTCAGTATTCAAACATTATTGACAAAGTGGAGCCCACATTTCATATAAAACACTTGGTGGTCTACATTCCCTGATCCTAGAGGAGATTTCATTTCACAAAGCTACCCACTCCCTTCCCATCACTTGCACCTTGCAATCATGAGCAAAGTTCCAATTTGGTACGTAGGCAATGTTTACAGTTCAATTACTCCTCCTAGCAACCTCTCTCAAAAATATCAAAATGTACAGAAATCAAGCAGTACGTTTTGCGATTTCACTGTTTTGCGATTTCACTGCTGTGGCCAACTGTACTATGAATGGTCTGTGCACCTTCAAAGAATTCATCAGAAGAGAGAAGGGCTTGGTGAGGAAGGTCTCTGTTATTGAGGGATATTAAAGAAGTAGGCTTATTCATATGAGCCACCCTTTTAACGGCAATAATTTAGATAATAAATTTTTACTCAACCCCCAGATCTCAAGAACTTTCAAGGCCTTGCTTGTCATTCAGCCTAAAAACAAGAGTGATGTTCGCCTTATTTTTATTACCTATATTATTTTTATCTTGTAGAATTTGTACCAAAGTTCACCTTTTTCTTTATTTTTTCCCTCCACCAAATGATGAATGGGTTTGTGGTGAGTGGGTCTACTGATTTCATGGATATTGTTTTGACCTGAGGCTGGACCTTGAGAGTGGCCAAAACATTTATAGTAATACTTTTATTCTCTGAAGAGTTAAACTGAATAAAAGAATAATCATTAGCAATTTAATGGTATTTGTGTATCTTTTACACCCTGCAGAATGATAATTTCAGTAATACATGTTAAATGGATATTTTTTCATTTAGTTTATAAAAGTTGCATGTTAACCTGCATCGTATGTGTCCAGATTGCATTTAACTTTGCTTTGTAATATAATTACTGGCTATGGAGCCTGAGATACAAGACTCAGATGTCAAGTGCAATACCCACGTCTTATCTGCCTTTATACAGGAGTTCAAATTTGGTTTGCAATAGGCATAAGGGAGTTAGTGCCCCATAAAACTTATCACACAAAATCTAAAGGTAAAAAAAGGGACAATTTTTATCGTAGTCTATTTGAAAGAAACAGGTAAATGCTTCAACTTTTTTCTGTAAAAAAAGAGCTATTTAACCTTGAATAAAGATTGTAAAGTCAAACGCATTTTTTAATGTATTTTTTGTTCTTTCTTCATTTTTCATTTTGGCATGTGTCTTTATCATTGTTTTCACATGATTTGATGAATCTTAGCAAATTTATCATGCTTTGGCAATACCTTTGACTTTATAACTCCTCCCCCTGTTTTTTTTTTAAGACAGCATATTAGATTTCACGTCTAGATCTTCTTGTCTTTTTGATCTTTCTACTTTTCAAGGAAATGAGTTAATGGATGAATGCTGTAAGCAACCTATTTCTGGAACTCTGATTGATTACATATGGCATTCTTTTATAGAGCGATCCCTAAATTGCGTAACTTGCTTAAAGCTAATGATCCATCCATGCCTCAAGTTTAACAGCCGTAATATATTTTTGGAACTACGTGTCAAAATACATATTTTTCTCTTTAATCTCTTATTTTTTTCTCCCCTAATGAAAAGTTGCGTATTTTGATGTCTGCTAATTTCTTTTGAGAAAGAGAACATTCCTCTGCACTCCTGACAGAACTGTACTTAAACTTCATTGTGTCCCTAGGCAAACAGTAAAATCATTCTCTTGCATTTCACAGTGGATTGTAAAAACTGAAACTGATACAATTACATTATGTATACTCATGGCAAGTAATTCAGAATGTATTCTATCCTCAAGAGTTTTTTGGTGGGTTGTTTTTGGTTTCAGGTTTTTGGTTCATGCTTAGAAACTTCTGTGTTTTCACTGACATACATACATATTAGCTAATATTGACAGACAGCTACAAAAGCACAATAATGACAGGTATTGCAGACAACTATAAAGGCTTTGGCTTTTTCAAAGGTCTTGGTAGATGACAATTTTGTTTCTTGAAGCTGGCTCAGCCTCTCTCTTTTGCCAATAACTAAGCCAATGCAAGAAAGAACCAAAACCTGATTTTCATTGTAAGCTCTCCCCTCCTCATGCTATTTATGCTACAGTTTAGTTTAATTTTTAATCAAAATAGACAATTTAAAACAGTTTCAAGACGTTTCTGTATTCAGGTAGACGAAGTTCTCAAGGTATGATGTATCTTTTTAAAAAGCCATTTCTCTACAGGGAACTTTTCTCAACAGTAAGTTTTTTTTCATTACTGTTTCCACATTTAGAATTGGTAGAAGTGTAAATAAAACCATGGTATTTATGTATGAATAAACAGGAAATTTCTATTGGCTGTTCAGCAGTTGAATGTTACCTGTGTTTGGAAAAGTGTTTACCACCAACTTCGGGCTACAACGTTAATAACTCTAGTTCAAAGGCAAATTGTACCTCCTGTCGATCTTCTTAGGTGAGAGGTTAAAACTTGCTGTCTCTACAATTCTCAGCTGACATGAAAAATCAGACCTATAATTATAGTATAATTACCACATAATAAACTCCCAGTTGCTTCTATTTTAGGCTACTGTAGATATGAAGGAGGACTGATTAAAAAAGGAAAAAAGAAAACAAAACAACAAAACTTGGGAATTTTACTGTCTTTCTCCACACCAAAGGCCAAGACACCTGGCCTGAATGGTTTAACAGCATTGGTGGCAAGCCATTCCCACTGGTTAGAAAATATTTTTGATTTTTCTATTGCCTTATCAGCAAAAAATTCAGAGAAGAGAGAAGAAATTTTAACAAGTGGTTCCCTGGTGCCTACCCATATGTGTAAGTGTGCATATAGTATAAAAATGTAATTATATAAGTGATGAAGACACATTCTACCACCATGAAGGCAAGGGGAGCTCTGGCTTCCAGACTTTCTTAAATCCCAGCTCTTAAATCCTCTGATATGAGACTGACTGTATATCTGATTTAACACAAAACAAAAAGATAACAAACAAATAAATGTCTATACCTTACTTTGTATTCAATAAAATGTATCTAACACAAAAATTATTCCACCTGAGAAGAAATCGTTAAAGGAAAGAGGAAAGTAAAATTGCTTTGGGTTTCTCTGTGTGAGTATTCTCTAATGAGCACAGAAAATGTTTCCATTACCTGCAGGGTTTCTAAATGTAAACACACAGCTGGAAAAAAAGATCAGCTCCTCTGAGGGGGAGTGCACAAGGTGCAAAGGCGCACCTACTCCCAACTTGTAAAGTCATGTCAGCACCAGGTACACACTGTGCCCTAGAATTTCTGTAAGCGTATATCCTTACATCCAGCCAAGTCTGTGGGTTTTTTGCTTTGTTGTGTTTTTCCCAACTGTATTGATGGTATGTTGTTAAGAGGTTGTCAATCCTTCCTAAACTATACTTCTTGGTCTTTTAGTAAATAACAGAGCTCAAGGCTATGCTCAAGCCCCACTTCGGCTGAGTTACTGCCCAAGCAAAGACAGGGGAAGGTGCTGAATGGCTGTGTAGAGTACCTAAATAGCAAAGACAGCTCAGCTCAGACAAGTGCACATATATATATATGGGTCCAAGTATACACAAAGAGAACGGATCATTGACAGAGAAATGAAGAGAAAAATACTTACAAAAAGTGTGTTCCAGACAGAAAAGAAAATAAAGGAGCCAAATCACTACAGCAAGTGCTTTGAAGGAAAGCAGGCAAAACAAACAAACAAATACAATTGGAAAGTTACATAATTTGATATGTAAGATGATATAAACTATGTCACCAAGTTTACTTCAGAAAATGTTGCTAACCACATTGGTTTTACAAGCCACTATGCCAGCAAAGATGTCTTACTATGGTAAGTAAGTAGGGATAGCTTAGCTATAAATACCCGGGCCAGTATAAATGCAGCTAGAAAGGATTTACCAGTTTAGAAAGAACAGAACAGATTCAAGGCAGTAAAAACCTGTTTAGTCAAAGAGATTCATCTGAATGTCAGACTACTCAGAAGTAATAAATGCTTATTTGCATTTAGTAAAAGATTTACAAAAAACATTGTTGATATGTTCATTATCAGGAATCAGAACGTGCTTACTTTGATCTCACTGAGTTAAGCAGAAAAACCCATCAGAGGTCAGGCCCGTTCCCTTGGAGTAGCCTCGGATTTGCTCACTGGTACCTTTACTTTTAAATGTGGGATCACAAACACAGTGTGATCTCTCAGCGTGACCCAGGAGGGGGCTCTGGAGCAACAGAGCTCTTTGCTGGAGCTCACGACTCAAAGCAGTGGCCAACTACTCTGGAAGAGCTGTAGACAGTTCTGAGTGGCCAGATCTTCATAAACAACCATTAACAAGCTTGTCTCTCAGAGTCTGAAATTCTCGGAAAGCTGCAGCTTTCCTGAGAGGAACGCTGCAGTTCCTGTTGAGTTACAACCCCTCTGTCTTGCAGAGCCAGGTCAGTGCTCGAACAGCTTGTTCAGCAATGTTTCCTGCGGTTTGTGCTCTTCCAGACATTTTATCGTCTGTTAAACTGTTTGGAGAAACCCTCCTAGTTATCTGCTTCTTTCCAAGTGTTTGGCTTCACTTGCTTCTCAGTTCCTTCTACGAAACTACTAGTGAGAATCTCTGCCCAAGCCCAGAGGTTTCTCTTTCCATCCTTGTATTATGATTGAGATTGACACGGCGCAATAAAGGCTCAGTTCAATTATGCTCCAACACTGTACATTTATTTTTGTACATTATTAATACATTTGTATATTTTGCTGCTGCAAAGAACTATGCTTATGCAGATTAAAACCAAACTGTTCTGCTGACTCCAGTAAATCTGCTCTATCTTTAAGTAAGGGTTCTGCTTTTAAGTTTCCCCCTGCTATTCATAGTTTCCGTAAGACTGAAATTCAACCCAAGTGGGGCAGCTCTTTGGAATATTCTATTGAAGAGTCTAACAAAATGGAAGAAGGCAATGATTTTTCCCCATTCCAAAATGTAAAATGACTTCGAGCTGACAAGCTGACCTAGCTAAAAATCCAAGTTACCCAAGTGGGGTATTCAGAGGTGAGGATCCTCAGGGACAGAGCAGCAAACCTGCAAACATGGACTGTGCTATTGATTATCGCCCACCTCCGGTCTCTCTGGGTATTTTCTGGGTCCTTTTTAGGATAAAAGTACCTGGAGGGTAGGCATGAGAAAGTGTTTTGGGATGGAAAATACGATTAACACAGAGCTTTTTGTCTGCATGAATCCACAACCCTGCTTTGGACAAACGGCCCAAGCTGCATGCGCGGCACTTCCAACTCCGGCCGACCGGTCTCCGACGGCGTTCCCTCTCCTGGGGACAAGGGATGCGGGACAGGCGGCACTGCCGCCACTGCAGCGACCTCCCCGCCTCCCCTCCCGCGGTAGCACCGGGGAAGCCCGCGGGCCTCCCCCCAGGGCCGGGCCGGGTCGCCCCTCCTCCGCGCCGCGGGGCGCCGCAGGGTGGGATC
>JANRGW010009402.1:11941-23196 GCA_024733675.1 Psilopsiagon aymara | reverse complement strand
ATGAGGAAGAAATTCTTTACTGTAAGGGTGGTGAGGCACTGGAATGGGTTGCCCAGGGAAGTTGTGAACGCTCCATCCCTGGGAGTGTTCAAGGCCGGGTTGGACAGAGCCTTGAGTGGCATGGTTTTGTGTGAGGTGTCCCTGCCTATGACAGGGGGGTTGGAACTAGATGATCTTAAGGTCCTTTCCAACCCTAACTGTTCTACGATTCTATGATTCTACGAATAAGATTAGTGGTTACAAGAATGAAGACTGTCAACATAAGAAAAAGATATTGTACAGAAGGAATTGACTGAACTTTGTCTTTCTAGAGGGAGGGTTTGAATCCTTCTTTGTCTGGGAATGTTTCCATGCAGAAGTAAACATCCTTGCTTTTCCACATAGCCAACTGCTTGGATCCTCCATTAATACAGCTGTATTTTATAAAAAAAGCATCAGACCAGATGCAGCTTTCACAAAATAGACTTCTGGTAAATTTAGAAGCTAGCACAATTATGTTGTCAGCTCAGGTCCCAAATTCCTTACAAGTCTTGGTCCTTAAGTGCAAACTCCACTTCATTATATTTTCTTAAGCATTTTGGTAAATAATACCCTTCTGCATTTCCCATCCATTCTCCTCCAGAATAATTTTCTACTGGCTTATTGCTGAAAATATTTGCATTTACATCCTTGCAAACAAAAAACATGTTTCAGTCTTACAAGGGCTTGTCATCTTCCCAGTGAAATCTTCTTTGGAATGTTTTAGGTTATAACGCTAGAACCAAACAGTTCAGTTCAACCTTGCATACAAGAACAACCTTTAACTACCCCACCTAGGAGAGAGTCACCATTAGGTTTTATACTCCTTATGTCAAAGCCACCAGGTAAGAATGAACCATTGCAGCTCCTCTAGGACACTTTCCTCTCTTCACAAGCCATTGAAAAGCACTGTAATTAAAGCTGGAGAGGACCCCAACTGTTCCTTGTTGTCTGTTCAGTTACTCAAAAAACACAAAGGCTTACTGGGCATGCAGGAGGTGCTCATTTCTCAAAACTCAGCTGTCTCTTTTTACCTTAAATTGATTATTCAGAAGAAGGCTTTTGGTTTGTGTATTTGATTTAAAGGGTTCCAAGATCATGCCCTTTAAAAAGTAGGGCATTGTTTATTTTGTGCTCTGTGGTGAGCCTACATGCACAAAAAAGAGGATCAAATCTGAGGTCTTAAGAGCACAATGAAGAGTTGCTTTAAGCAGCAACTAAGAATTACTTTCCATCACTGCTAATACAGGTTGCTCAGATGGTGGATGAGCTCATCTGACTACAGTAATACACTTCAATGTAAAGGAAACTCCTTCAAACATATAACCACTGGTTTCTGGTAGCTCATCTAGGTTGTTAAAAGAACTTTTACTACTTACATGAAAATCTTGTGGTTCTCTGCTTTCAGCTGTGCCTTTTAAAGCACAATGCTCCACGATAATTAGACTAATTGTTATAAACTACCATCTGAGTAATGAGTAATAACCATACTTTTTTTTAAGCAATAAACTAAATTTAGCCCTTGGCTAACTGCTCATGTATCACCAACAAGTCTCTGGAGTTTTTTTCTCAAGCACAACTGGCCCAAGATTCTCCCCTGCCTTTAGTCTGGTTTGCTGCCATCAGAGTGATGACCCTAGAGGAGATGGTTTGCAAGGGCAGTCCTCTAAGCATGGATTGAGAGGATCCTGAGGGGCATATTTGCAAGAGAGAGAGCTGAGAGCTATAATCTTCTTTACGGTATCCCTGCCAATTGCAGCACTCCTTCCCCACCAGATAACTGCTGTGCCACCATTCAGCCATCCCAGTCTTCATCAAAGCTGCATCCCATGCTGTCCTAAGCCACTAGTGCAGCAAAAAGCTGTCTTGAGGAACGACTTTCCTGTCTCTTAGTAAACTCTAGGAGTGGCAGAAGTAAACTGGGTCATGGGCAGCAGGCATAATTCATCACAGCCCTCAGGCAAATTTAAATTACACTGGACAACTCATGCTCAGTCACTGCAGACTGGTCAGGGAAAGGTGATATATCAGATACTATCAAGCCAGAACAAAGATTTAACAAACCTGCTCTGGTTTCATTCTGCACATATCTACATGAATGCAGACAAAACAGTGGAAAAGGAAGTTCCAAAGCTTTATCGGAAGTTGTAACTACTAGGGCTGTTAATGCCCAAATAGGAGCTTGTGTTGATCTCAGCCCTTACGTATCCAGCAGAGGGAGATAAGCTCTAAAATGAAGAACTGTCACTGACAAAAAAACAGAGAATCTCTATATTTTTTAAATATCTTGCTACCTACAATACAGGTAGATGCTTTTGATTCTTCAATAGTTGCATATAGCGAAGGGAAAATGCAAAGCACAGAAGGGAAGAAGGAGGAGTTATCTCAGCCTCAGACATGGTGGCATGGTGGGTTGAGTGAAGAGGCACGTCAGTGAGATAATGACATAAGGAAGAAAAATAGAACAAGAAAGTGAAAAAAAAAACCCCACCAAAAACCCCAAGCCCCAAAACACAGCAACAACAACAAAAAGACCTAAAGTGATATGATCAGTGCTTTGTTATGATAGGTGGAGTTAATTTCTTTTATTTAATGTAGGTTAGCATAGAAGGTTGGTACAGAACAACCCAAAATTACAACCAGAAACAACATCATTTGGAAAAGGAAATGTACTGTAGCATCTTGTAAACACTTGTTTATATGACACGGCCTATATTGTTAATCTATCCCTGGGCAAAAAGCAATTATCAATATGAAAGAGCATGAAATTTGAATGTTAATGTAACAGAAACAGTTCCCGATAATTCTGAGGCATAACTGAGTATCAGTTTTCAACATTTTGAAAGAATTCCACCACTCAAGAAGCCAGCACAATGTCTTATTATTACAAATGCAAGAATTACCAAATAAAGTCACATCAAAAAAAAATTGGAGTATTTGCAAATAGCAGATCAGACACTCCCAGAGTTTTCCAAGTGTTCCAGAGAAAGCAATGCCCAACTTTTACTTAATACACTTACTAGATTACTGGTCTATCTCAAGATATGGCAGATAAAATCACCTTCAGAATATCTTTTTCCTAGCCACAGACAAAGCAATTGCTGCAAGAAAGAGACAAAAGTCTGTTCCATTTCCTCAAGTCTTCAACGTTGTGATAGTTGTTGGCCCAGGACAGTGTCCCACTACATCACTTTGAGCAAAAAAGCCAACACTTACATCTGTTAACTGCCTGTAAATCTAAGCAGCTGTGTTGTGAGTCATTTCAGGACTGACTAATAATTGAATAAACAATTGTAATTGTGCTCCATGAAACTCTCAAGTTTCCTTTCAGTCTTGGCATCTCCTCTCATGAAAGATGTACAAGTTAGGGTGCAACCACACAAATTCAGTCAGCTATCACAATGTTTACCTCTAGTCTACCAACCATCATGAAGCACAACCTGGTTCTGGGAAACTAATGGTAATAATTTCCAAATATTCCAGATCCAGTGATCAGAAACTTACATCCAGAATGATATTTCTGAAGGCCCTCAGATAACATTGTGTTTATTACTTATACTGCAATAAAGCTCATAAGGAACAGTCACAAAAGCACTGAATGCAGCACTTGCAGACAATGAAAAGGTGATCCCTACACCGCAGAATTTACAATGTAAGTGGTGTTGAGTGTGTCCTGAACCTTTGAGTAAAAGTAGTTTAAATTTTAACTGAAAAGGTGGGTTTTTTCCTCGATTAGTGGTCTTAAACCTATGGTCTACTTTTAGAAGACCTTGAAAGATAACTGCTTTGGTAGACTTATATTTACATTACAGGGGTCCACGAATTTGAAACAGATTCAAAATACCATTCCAAATGGATTTGTAAATGATGCCATGGAATTGTATTCTTTTTCAATTATATGATGGTATTATAACCACATGACTGGCTAAACAGGAGAGACAGTCACACTGGGAAGTATCTCGAGAGAGACCCTGAAAGGGGGAAATACTACTTAGCCCCACTGACTTCTGCTGCCTTCCAGCAAAGGACCACAGACTTGTTCGTGCACACTGAACAGTTAGTAACAGCAATTGGAAAAAAAGTAAGAGAGAAAGGCCTAGGAGCCAGAAGATCTCACCTTGGTTCTGCAAAGTGCTGGAAAAACTAGAACCAAGCTCTAGGGACTGTAAAAGTCTGCAGCTTTTACTAGTAGGTAAAGCAATTCTTGTTAAACCTCATGAGGCTTATAGAAAACTTTAATGTGAAGATCCTCTACTGGTGAGCAGATAGTTTTGCTGCTGGAACTAATTCAATGCATGATAACTTTGCAAAGGCTATAAAGAAAGCTTCAGGGTGTTTTATTGACACAAACACTGCTTTGACAAAAAAAGCTAGGAAAAAGCTCCAACACCCCTCTAGCTGCACATTTCTTTTCACCTGCAAGACACTGTTATAGGTTGCACAAGACTTCTTAGTCACAAGAAGCAAGAGCGCTTGTGCCTGGAGGCTAAATTTGCTTCAATACTGAATAACCATCTGGTTGCTGTCCCGGGAGGATGGTCCTCACGGCTCTGCTTCCCAAAACACAACTGTGTCAGTGTTGCACACTGCTGGCACAGAGCTTAATAAGAGTGTATGTTAATACGGTTAGGAGGCAGCCTGGTAGAGAAAGAAGTCCAAAAGTGAGGGACAGCCTAGGGCAAAACAGAGAATCCCGGGGCTCACAAAATAAGGAAAAGCTCAACAAGGCTGGCAAGCCTGTAAGTTTGTTTTTCACCTGCAGAGTGAAGGCTTGTTGTAACTACAACATGTTGCTAAGGCCAGCAGATATTGCAATTATTTTTCTGAATCTTATGGTCTGTTACAACATAAAATTGATACACTGGAAAGCAAAACCTATAGATACCCGCACTGTTATTTGCTTCTTTGTATAAAAAAGTGAGCCACAGCAATATTTCTTTGTCAGATAGCTGATGTGCATGGTAGACAAAGAAACACTTTTTCAGCTGTGTCTCAGAATGAGGTCTTTTTTGACAACAGATAACAAATTGACATATTTATTAACAGATAAGCAAATTAACGTATTTATTTAAATTCACATTAGAGGCAGAATATTTGTCTTTTCCACCTTGATCACTTGAACTCTGTAAAGTAATCCCTTTTTCTACCTTTTTTCCTTTCATGAAAAATTAAAAATCCACTTTTATGACATATTTCTTAGGCTCAGGACCATGTGTTTTGACTGGCTGAGTCTATGGGGGGGCTAATACATTCTTCCACCCCCCAAAAAAAATAAGACAAATGCTTGTTAAAGTCAGTTTTGTCTGTCTGGGGAAAAAGATCTAACAGCCATTAAAAAAGAGGAGGACTGTCCCACAGCACCAAATATCTTGAGCCATCCCTCTCACTCTATGACCTACCCTTTTGCCACGTTTCCCATTTTCTGTGCTCTTTGTGGGGATCTCAGATTGATCACGGCTATTCTCTCACTGTATTAATTGATGCCTGGGGCCAAATTTGTTTGCATTAGAGCAGAACAGAATTTCAGAAGTAATCAAGAAAATGAAGTAAATGTCCCCAGAAAGAAAGAGACCTCGGATTTTATCTTATATTACCTATCTTGTTTCTTTTGCATATTAGCAAACCTATAGCACAGCATAATACAGAGATAAAATACTTAGTCTAGAAAACACTGTGCTCCAAGCTGGTTATACTGCAAACCGGTTTTTCATGTAGAACATGCTTAATGCACGGAAGAAGAGACTTAAGTGTTATAGCAAGAAGGTACTAATGGAATAGAAATAGGCTAAGAAAAGGTAGGGAAAAAACATCATTTCTCTTCTACCCCATATCTCTTTCTGGAAGACTGGCCTTTCTATGTAGGAAGATACTCCAAGACAGAAAAAGTAGCATATAAAAAATACTCTCAAAAGGGCTATCAGAGAGAGAATGCATACACGCATCCTTCCTTTTGAGTAGACTTCCCTGAATATTGCCTCAGCTGTCTGCTGAGCCCTCATGGAATGACTTTCTTTTTATTAAAACAAGTAATAAAAACCTTCCTTTTCATATTTTTGAGCCAGCAACATTCATCAGTGACGGCCATTTCCAAACCTTTTATCACACAAGCCCCTCTTTACTTCATACTAACTTTGTACTGAGTTGTGCTTTCGTTTCATGGCACTGAATCATGCAGGCCACCAAGCATCATGCAGCACTGGAGATGCTCATGTATTGCATCCTGTCCATTTGCCACCCCACATGACCCCTTCCAGGACTCAGCTCCATATTTCCACCTTGGCTGGGATCTTACAGAAAACAGCTTAGGCAGTGCTTTTCTACCTACAGCAGATCAGTAACTAATTAATGAGCAGTCACTCCCCAAATCAATCTCTGCCTGAAGACAGTTTTCAGCAGCTCCAGGCTAAAGGGGGATATATACTCACTGTAGAAGCACTGCATGTGTTTGCTGCAGTAGGCTAGTGCTAAATTACAGGCATATATAGAACGAGGTTAATTAGAGGAAAATGTATATTCTTTAATTTGAAGAATAATCTGTTTTTAGACAATGCTGCTAAAACAAATAGTAAAAGGAAATAGAAATTAGCCCTGGATATTTCTCTCAAGAAAAGAAGTTCCTTCCAAAATTCCAGTGAAAATGGGCTTTGACCTGGCAGATTTATGAGGCTTTGAAATTTTCAGTTGGAGTCCAAGCAATAGTTTGTTTTGTGTTTAGAATAATAATACTCCTTAACTGAGGCAAAGGAGTGTGGCAACGCCACTATTTCTGGCTTGTTGTCCCTCTCAGTTTCTGCACAGGGAATGCAGCTGGACTGGTTGTTGCTTTTACAATAACTGCACACTTTTTGTATTAGCAACCCTCACGTATTGAAAAAACACAAAACTGCTCCTCCAGAACAGAGGATTAATTAAAATGAAGAGCTTTTTGAAAACTATGTTTTCAGTTGCTGTTGCTTGTCTTGTTTAAGCCATTTGTGTGTGTTTGTTCCAAGTTTCCACATTTTCCTACAAAACATTAATATTAGAAACTTTCAAGCCAAAGCTGAGATCTTCATACATTTTAAGGTTCTGTCATCTGAGGCCAGATGAAAAGCAATAAATATCACAGTATTAGCAATAAATTGCCAGTCACCAGCATAGAAAATTGACAGAGCTCTTTCGTCTTTTCAAATATCTTTCTACATGAAGCATAGAAAGCTGAAAATATAACAAAAAATTTGTTCAACATTTTGACAGGTGAACATACAAATACAGTTTAAAATTTAGTGTTCATAGAATCATAGAATAGTTTGGGATAGAAGGAACTTTCAAAGGTCATCTAGTCCAAAACCCTGCAATCTTGCCTTTCTTTTATGATTGCTCAAAGTTTGTATAATTCTAACCTGAGGTTTTCTTAATGGGCTGAAAGTACTTCTGTCCGGACAGCCTCCTAAGAATTGGCTCAGTAATGTACGTTGCCTTTTTTAAGTGGAGATAGTGATTTTTTTTTTTCCTATTGAAAAAGCAAATAGCATTGTTTCTACTTTTGTACAAGAATTTAAGAGCTGCAGAATCAATAGGCTGTTTCACCTCCCATCACCAGCAGATACTGGGCTGAAAGCCAGTTTCTTCACGATGGCTTTGTTTAACCTACAGTTTTGGTTATGCTGCAATTCTGGTTAATTGATTGCTGGTTTGTTTAAGTTAGCACAATTGAAAATGGTAATGTTGACATCCAAGAAATATTTGGGGCACAACAGTCCATTAATCAAAGTTACAGCATTGTCCAAACTTTAAACCAGACCAGGTTAGGTTGGATAAAACCCCTCCCACCTCTCTCCCACCTGGCATTCAGGAACTCCACACCTTCCTTTAGTCTGCTACACTGATGGAAGGCAGCTCTCATCAGGACCTAGGGTGTGGTACGCCAGTCTTTTGATTGCAGATGAAAGCAATCAGAATCCCTGCAGACAAAGCAAACCTTCCACCCAGTTCCCAGCACTAAAGGAAGACAGAATGATGCACTCACTAAAAAAGCAAAAGCAGATGCTCTCAAACATCTTACCCTCATTAGCGCAGACAGCTGAAGCAGCAAAGGTTACTGCAACTAAACCTTTTCTTTCACCTCTACTTTACATCTCAGTGTGAAAGAAGCTTTTGTTTTCTGTCATTTTACATGTATTGGCCACAGCTTAGTCATGGATGGCTTTTCATGCAGGACAGAACTGTGGAAAACAGAACCATTCTTCTACCAACAAAAATCAAAAAAATGTGAACAGACACATACAATTACATTTATGCACTATCCTTTAAAAAAACAGTGGATACAAAAAAGCATAACTGATCTGGATACTGACTACAGCATTTTGGTCTGATATAATAAGTGAAGAAATGGTACTGTTCTTAATGATGTGTGTCCTTTAAACTGTAAGGTGACTTGAAATTCAGGATCCCATGGTATAGTTGCAATGTCACTGGTGAACACTGTAAAATAGGTGGGCTTAGGATGCATTTACTATTCCATTGTCTGACTTCATCCCTGTTTAGCTTTCACCACCCACAGAAGATGTTTATCGACAGAAAACTAACTTTGAATTTCACAGTGTTTGTAATAGCCAAGCTGGAGTCTGAGCACTGGTCTCTTAACTCTTAGTTATGTGTTTTAACCTGAGAACTACCTGTTCCCCACTCGTGAGCTTGCATACTATCTTATATGGGTGATAAAAGTCATGAACTTCATGAAAGAGTTGATTCTGACTTCAAAAGACAGGTAAGACAATATAGACCACCCCTGGAGAGTGGACAGCAGACATGACTCTCTTCTAGTTATCTCTCTGGAATGGTTATGACAGGAGCTTGCTGTAATTGTTTTGAGAGAATTTAGATTTTTTATCTTCCTCTTATACTTGTCAGTAGAAACTTCAGTATATTTACAATGGACTGAACTCAAAACAGAGCTGGTCCTTGCTGCCTAGGCTTTGCCCACCATAGAGAGCCATAAGCAGTTTCCAAAATGCAGAATGATTAATGACTTCTCAGCACAGGGATGGCTGAGAAACTGACTCGTGACTGGTGTATGTGAAAAGACTGTGAACAGGGGGTGGTCAGGTCTGAGAAAACAAAACCAATCACTGAAATCAGTGAAAGCTGCTGACAATTGTTTTTGGACACAGAGGCTATTTCTAAACATGAGAAAACTTACTGCTACTAACTGTTCTGTGTTTCCTCTCTTCTTCTTGTCACAACCACAGTCTTCCTGCCATGGTTAAAAAGGAAATCTGGAAGTAGGAAACAAGTCAAGAGGCAGCCACACCTTTATGTGTGGAGAATTCTATCTTCCATGGAAGTCTCATTTTTAAAATAAGGAGAGGAGAATGTTTCTAGTTCTAATATCTTTTATTAATAAATTGAACTTCATCAGTCAACCATTATATTTATAAATTTATTACATTTTATCTATTTGACCTCTTTGTCAACACCCCAAAATTAGATGACGGATGTGACTCCTAAGAGTTTATCTACATGAGAGGACAAAGAGAACAGATAGCTAGAGATGAGATTAAAGAAGCAATTATACCATAAGAAGCTGACGGTTTTAGACTGTTTGTCCATTATTCTACTGTTTTCTTTATTTCTGTCTCACAGGTTTCTGTCCTTGGAGTACAACAAAGACTATACGAAGAGCAAAGAGGCAAACCCAGTGTTCTAACAGGAGCAGATTGGCTAAATGAAGTTAATGCTCTTATAAACCTTTCCCCTAGAAACCTCAGCCTCAAACCATTTGATGCTTTCCTCTTTATTTCTTTTCTTTATTTTTTAAAAAGCTAATGTTAGAACTGGGTACCTTGGTTGGTACAGCTTCCTTGATAAATCAGACACTTGGAAACAAGGAAAACTTTAAGGAATAATGGCTCCTTATCAGACACTACACTCACTAATCAAGTTAAAGAGATCACTCCATACTTTTACAGTGTAATGACAAAAGTACCTGAGATGTATACTGCCCTAAAGAAAAGACCATGCAGAGCACCAAGACAGCACTATTTTTTCCCACAGTGTGAGGTAAGGGAGGTGGTAATTCTGACTCTCAGGTTCACAGTTCAAGTGCCTTCAACAAGGGTTCAGTCCCATTTTCAATGAGGGCCTTTTAACTTTCTTGTTCCTGGCATATGCCAGGAATTTCCCTTGTATTCATAGAAGGCACAATGAGCCAATACCCCAGACACTCTGAGAAGAGCATGTACTGTAAAAGGGACATAGAAAAAAAAATTGCCTTGTGTGGGAGCCAGCACAGCATGTTGCTTGAAACAATGGTCAGTGGCCCAGCCAAGTGTATGCAGCATGGATGGGAAACCCCAGCCCTGAGACAGCCTTCCTGGCCATTGCTCACCCACGAGAGTGAAGCTTCTGCTCCCCTGTGCTTGGCAGTGCTTTGTCCTTCATCTTTAGATCACTGAAAGAAAAAACAGATTAGTAAGAAACATATGTTAAGCCTGTTTGAGAAAGATCCTCTCCTTATTGGAAGGTGTTACAAGGAGGGACCCTCATTATATGCTTTGGAAATCATTATCGTCCCCTTGAAGCTTCAGTTAATAGCATTGTTTCTGTTACATAGTGGAAGAAGAGTTGTCTGTTGAAAGAACACAGAACTCAACAGCAAAGCTAAATACAGTAGATTTCTTTCAGAAAAATTTAAAGAAGTAGTTTTAATTCAGTGAAATCCAGGTAATTTTGTGTGCAAGCAAGGGTTGAATAAAAGAATTCCAGTTATTCTAAAACAAAACATTCATAGTTTGATAATATTTAAGTAATTCTTTTTAAATAATAATTAAAATACCATGTATCAAGATGGGAGGAATTTTCCTAGTGGAGACTCTGAAATTGTTTCTTCCTACAAAATTTCAGAATCATTTTGTCAGCGCGTATAACTTCATGTGTTCCTTGCTGTATTCCAAAAGCCAAAATATGCATCCTTTTGTAACAAAACTCCTGGTTTACCAAGAAAAGCAAACAAGCAAACAGGTCTGTATGGTGACAGTACTGCAGACAGCTTTTTGTATTTGCTGGAAGATTTCATTGCATTATGGAACAGTAATTATTTGTAGGCATACTCAAGCATTTTCAACAGAGATCATGATGAAAAGAAATCTAAGACCTTTCCTCTTGTAGCTTCAAAGTTGAAATCATAGAATCATAGAATAGTTAGGGTTGGAAAGGACCTTAAGATCATCTAGTTCCAACCACCCTGCCATGGGCAG
>JANRGW010009402.1:0-11841 GCA_024733675.1 Psilopsiagon aymara | reverse complement strand
AGGCTGCTATGAGGTCTCCACGCAGCCTTCTCTTCTCCAGGCTGAACAGCCTCAACTTTCTCATCCTATCTTCATACTGGAGCCCAGCCATTAGTTCAACTTTGCCACATGGAATGGAGCCTGCAAAACAAAATCTGTTGGTAAAGTGAAGATCGGCATCCTAGAATACAAAAAACCATTTCTCCCTCCCTGCAGAAGACAGTCATCACTCTACGAGTGTAATATGCTTACTGCTCTGTGTCACTGTTAATAGGGATATATCAGGGACAGAATATTTGAAGTAAAGCCCCTAGTAAAAGCAGTAAGTGGACAGACTGCAAGAATCCAGGCAGAAATTGAGCCTGCCTAGAGTTTTAGAAGCTTCTAGGCTCCAGTTCCACAAGACATAGAATCATAGAATATTAATTTATAGAATAAGAACCATAAAATATGACTATTTTATTAGACATAATTTGATATGATTTAATAGCTTATTCATCTGTGGTTCCATGGGCAACCAAGAAAACCCTTGTCCTATGGTGGCCAGCAAACAGAATGTCTTACCTGAACTGGCCTCTCTTGTTCCCTGCTCTGCTACACACTTGACATTTGGACTCTTTTGAATACTGCCCCTATCTAGAAGAAAACTGATCAGCTCTTCTGCTGTGTAATTTCTTGCTGGGCTAGTGGGTTAACCTCCCCTCAGCTGCCAAAAAGGACACTTGCCACTGACTTCACTTAACTGTTTGATCTTACTAATTCCATTAAAATTACAAAGTTGGTAAAGATGTCCTGCAGGCAACTTTAGGAAATCTCTGTCTTACTTGGTTTGCAGCAGGGAATTTGACTATCAGACATCCAAGAGACAAGGAAGACTGAACTGTGCTAGAGCACAAACATAAAAACTTTCTTCTGTAAGTACATTACGTTGAGCAAACCACTTAAAATCAGAAGTAAAAAATGACCACAACTATACTACAAGTTGACAGCAATATCAGAACTCAAATTTAGGTTCCTTGAGGCCCTCCTGTCTCATTGACCACTAGATCTCTTCTGTTTTTGCAACAACTTGGACCTGGTAAGAGCTCTGCTAGCTTACATTTTACTATCTGCAACTCATTCCAGTCAAAAGGCAAATCATCAAGGCTGCAGAACAAACTATTAAAGTGATCTGAAAATGCACACCAGATATTGTGTTTAACAAAAAGATTTGGTTCAATGACAATTTTGATTCCAATGATGCAGTGTTTTCCCACAATTTTCAATTGCTAGAAAGTCCTGTGGGGTTTACCATTTTGATTATTTATGCTTTGTTACAGATGTGTACAGGACTGAATGGACAATGGTTGTCTGCTACTGAGAAAAACTATGGAGAATAGTCATGCTTCAACAAAGTGAGGCTACTCTTGAAGGCAGTTCACCTCTTAACTGCCTAAATAGTGCACCCAGAATTATCATCAGATTAGGTACCTTACTTGGATGTTCATTGGCAGAGTAGATGCAATTCTACTTAGATCTAAGTAGAGTTGCATCTACTCTGCTAGAACAGATTGTGTTCTACTGAAGCCTTTCAAACTCCTGCTTGTGTTTGTGGTTTGCAGACCACACAAATATCTCAGAATAAGGAGAAACTCCAACACATTTTAATCTATCAAACATGTGCAGCCCATATGAGAAGTGTATCCCAGAGGAATGAAAAATTATGGTATGCACAATATGTGGATAAGGAGCAGCTGTGTTGAGAGTAACTGAATTCTGGCACTGACCAATTTCAACCCAGAATGTGCAGTAATTAATACACACAGTGTTCCTGTGAAAAATATGCAGCAAGGTATAAGATTGAGGGTTTGTCAATGGATGAAAATGGATATATAATAGGATAAGGAGAAAATTTTAAATGCACAGATGCTTCAGATTACCTATAAGAGTGGACATTCCTATTCTGGATGCATAGTCCAAATGCAAAACAGTTTGAACTCACTTAGAAAGAGAGAAAAAAACCCCACTCATTTCTATGCCAGAAAAACTATCCAAACTCCCAAATTAGTTACTCATTCAATCTATAGACAAGCCTCAAACCCTATTATTTTATGTCTTAGAGTCCTTGCATATTTTTCACATCTGACAAGTGTGTTGGTATAATTCTGATTACTCTCCCTCTAAAAGCATACAGTAGAACTAGGAGTATGCTGAAGGGGGACAAGGATGTCACTAAGTATGGCTCATCATCTGCCCATACAAAGGCTAACCAGGCTGGCTTTCTTCAGCTCCAGATGGCTTGTGTGTGTGGCAGGGAGAGGAAGCTTAATAAAATCATAACTAGGACAGAGAAGATGAATAAGGAACAATTGTTCATTATTTCTCACCATATAAACAAATTAATTTATCCAATGGCAGGTTTAAAAACAGATTAAAACAAAGGGATGTTTTCCACACAACAAGAAATTGAGCTGTATGACTCACCACTAAATTAAGTTTGGATGCAAAAAGTATTAACAGGTTCAAAATGGGATTAGGCAAGTCAGCAGCAGAAAGGTCTATCAAGGATAACTAAACAATGGCCCTAATGTAATATCAAGGGGAGGAAATGCCTGCAGCACTGATCACTAGAAGAGAGGAAAGAGGAATGGATCATTACTCTGTTTCTTAAGCTTTTTCCCTAAACTGTTGATACCGGCCAGTGTCTGAGACAGGCTAACGGGATTGTCAACCAGCTTGGGACTTGTTAAGCTGGTGGTTGTATGAGTTTACAGTGACAACATCTGTGCTTAAATGGATATCAGCACTACATTCAAAAGAAATAACAGTAATATATCACACAAGAGTGCAGGGCACCAGAACTGGGTTTGGATTTTGTTTTGGATCCCGCCCTTTCTTCTTTCTAGCAGCAACTGTGATGACCTAGGTTATATAATTTCCATATGTTTACTAGCTAAGGAGTTCTGCAGACATATGGGAGGGATGGTGAGCACTATCACTATGAAATAAGAAGGTAACTATAAATAAGTCAATTCCTTCCATGCCCTATATTTACTGGACTAAAAAAAAAAATAATCTCTGATTCAATAACCCCCAGAGGAATGAATGATTTCTTTATGAGGGTCTTGACATTTCAGTCATATCTGATTAATTGAATGTTATGTTCATTGTTCCAGAGTCTGTATATAGAGAATGAATCTTGTCTTGTAACTATCTGGCTCTACAACTTCATTGAAATACACAACAGAGTCTTTATGGCCTTTCTGGGCTCTGCCAATTTTACAGTTGCCAAAAACAAAATGACAAGAAACTCCTCTTGCTTCTCTGTTTATTGCCATATTTTGCTGCGCTTCTTTCACTTGATAATGCATTCTACAGATGAAAACCCTCTCTAGTCTATTTTCTGACCCAGTACTATTAATAGAGGCATTAAAAAGACATTTTTGGTTAAGGATGGACAAATTCATTTTGCATAATTTTGACCTCACCAAAAAAAAAAAAAAAAAAAAAAAAAAAATTCAAAAGTTCAGTTTGACCTTTTCATATTACCCTTTATGTTTACTAAAGAGAGAAGAGCCAATGAAAAACAGATTACAGCGAAACATAGAAAAGAATTCATAAGACAGAACAAGTAATGAGGAAATGAATACTAAGTTCTCCCACACATGCTGGGCCAGTTTCTGTGGGATGGTGAAGAGTCTGCCACACAAGATTCAGTCTAAAAATGACATACCTGAGTGTCATGCATTTGTTGAATACCTGACAAAACAAGAAGATTGAAATAAAGCTAAGGAATCATTTGCTGCACTGAAATAATCACCTTGGGATTCTACTCAAGAGTTCAAATTCTACATGACCAACTTTGAGAAATCATCTAAAATTAAGAAAGAATATTTTCTTTTCATTCTGTGGACAGTAGAGCCAACTGAATATAGCAACAAAAGCAGGAGAGGATGAAGCGAAGTTTCTTGCTTTTCTCAAAAAAGCCAGGCTTAAATAATTATATTTCCCATTGCCAAACATTTTGGGGTCTATAAAAGCATCTAATTTGAAGATGAACATAGGCTAAAAGCCTCAAAGATAATTATAAACCCACATGCTTTCTTTAATTATAGGTTGCGTAGAGATACGAGACCAAATAAATGCTTTCACGTGGTAAAGTCATGCAGGAGTAAACTGTTCTAGATTTGCATTCCAGGTCTCCCATTCAACACTTACCAGGGAATATTACAGTAACAGGCTACTGCACATTAACTGATCTGAGGGTGCAAACCTTCCTCCTAGATACTGAAAACCTCAGGCTAGTTCCTTCCTCTGCTTGAGACACCTGGAGATGTATCTCTAACTTCCAAGAAAATGCTCAGGCCACAGACCTATATGGCACAGTTGTCTGAATTTTCAGTCTAGACTATTTTTTGGTCTCTCTATCCAAAGTAGGAAGTGCAACTGAAACTCTGAAGTCCTGCTTCCTGAGCAAGTGGGCAAAGGCTCAGGTACCTCTTGCTCACACTGACAAACAGGGCAGTTCAAGCAAGCAGGACTCAGGAGCTAGCTACAGCTTGGGAAGGACTCTCATCTCTGAAACATTAGGATGGGATGGCAACTCTGCAGAGGTATGACTCAATCCCATTCAGTAGGAGGAGAAACATGAACTCACATCCCAGGAGAGTATTCCAAAAGATGAGCTCTTAGATAAACAGGCAGTCCTGATGGACTTCTTACGGCCCAACTTTCTATTTCTTCCCTGTTTTTCTCTGCTGTCTTCTACCACTTCCTAGAAGAAAATATTCCAACAGTGAAGAACTCATTCTACATTGAACACAGCAACTCTCTTTCCTCTTTCCCTCACAGTCTGCATCTGAGATGACTGCTGGAGGTTTTGTGTCTGATACACACAATGATGAGCACATGTACATACAAATCTGTATGAATAACAGTGGTCTGAGAAATATACTACTAAAACCAGGGATGCCCAAATCTATTTTCCACCATTGTTTCTTCAGTCAACGAAAAAATACAGAGAAGACAAAAAATCAATGTCTCTGACTGTTTTACACAAACCCACATATCCCAGCAGGATTTCTAGAAATAATACAAAGTCTCTCCTGGGCTTAAGATGCAGCACCTCCAAATACAACAGAAGATCTCCACAGCCAATAAGCAGGAAAATTGCATAAAAATTTAAACTAGCTTATCTTACCATAAAGAAAACATTCTGTATCTGTCAAACAGTATGAGCCCAAATTTGAATACATGTCTTTGCAAACAGTACCACAGCACTGTCAGATGCATTCTGCTGCTACTATGAAAAAAGCAGATGGCATTTAGCTCAACAGTTCGGTATTGTTCAGTGAATGGATCGGTTTTGGACATACTGCAATAAAAAACACCTATTCTGTGCAAGTGTTTTTAGGCATAAACATGTGCAAGGTATTATAAGCAAAAAAGGTTTTTGTCAACATATTTTGCCATTTGCTCATCGGCTTCTTGATTTTTCTGTGGAATGGCAAAACAAAGCCATGCTATGTTCTCAGCAGGGCTATTTTCACAGTGGAATAAGTTTCAGAGTAGTGACTTGGTATTCTTCCACTATTAAAAACATAAAAATAAAAAAACGATTCTCTGTCCTGCCTTCAAAGAGCTGGAAGACAGAATTTCCAGTGATATTCATGGTATCTCTGTGAGGAAAAAAAACAATAGCAAAAGTTTATTGTACATAAGAGGAAGGAAGAGCCAATGAAAGCAATGCTTGTGTTTATTTTCTGCAATGCATGTGCTCAACTGTCACTGACTTCAATGCAAATGCTATTTTCCACAACATCTATAGTATGCACGATGCTGTAGCAGCCATACCCTAAAGTAGGAAGTACTGTATAAAATTAGCCAGGCCAAAGACCAACAGCCTCCTTGGAAGCTACTGCAGCGTGGGATAGACCAATCTGCCTTATTAGGAGTTTTCCCATATTCTCTTCTGCTTTCATTTTGCCTTTAAATAAAAGAAAAAGCAGTAGGAAAGCGATAAGTCCCCTGGCTACAGTAAACACAGGTGGACAGAAGAGATTAAAAGTTCACTTGTTATGATCTTATATTCAAAGAAAATAAAAATCTCATGCTGGGACTTGGTGTGGCTTTTTGGAACACAGTTTGCTTTCCCAGCTTACTTGTCTGACCTCTGTACTGAATACCAGAAACTATCAATACAATATGCAGAAATTATGTCAGCCCTTTGATATGAAGGGTGAGGGATGGCTCATTTGGAATATTTATTCTAGTGGTATCACAATCACACACAGTGTGGTCTGAATTAAATAGATGCTTTTGAGCTTAAAAACTCTATTGATCTTTCAAAATACTCTTTTTTTTTTTGTTGGGTACTTTACTATGATGCCTAGCACTACTGCTATGAAATAACTTCACAGCCGATGCAGTAAACACATTCAAAGACATGAACACCTCGGGTTTTTTTTTAAATTGAAACAAATATAACTATCTTTGTCTCAAAAAGCAACTAAGAATTAAAAATCAGATTTTTGGCAAATGCACTGGAAAGCCAGAAGTGGCATGTGCAAATTCACTATCAATCAGACTCATAAGTAATCAGATCTGTCAATGGGGATTATTTCCCTCACAAAAATTGCATCTGCAAAAAATAATTTCCCAGTTTATAAAAACAAATAAGATGCAAATAACTGCCTGTAGCTTGCATGCACTGAACTGAACAGCCACTGACATCAGTGCAAATTCCACTTCCCAAAGACTTTAAAAGTTGGTGCTGATGTTGCAGGATATAGCTAATGGGAACTAGACATGAAAATAAAATTTGAATTAATACAGTATCCTAAAATATGCTACTATAAATGATGATCTCAAAACTAAATTTTATGATCTCAATATACTTACCAATATCTCAATATATTATCAAATATATATTTGATGATCTCAAATGCTATACTTAGTTTAGTCATAGTTTAGCATCCCTATTTTCAAATTCACAAAGATCAGATCTACACTAAAACATTTTTTGGTTTGAAACTGACTGCAAAACCACAAGTATTTTCTATCATCTGAACTATTTTCTTTTTCTGTTCCTTCTCCCCAGGCCCCAGCTGAATTTTTTTTATGTACTTGAACTATCCCAGACTTTTTCCATGCACTGTGATAAAACGCAGCAGGGACAGGACTACAATTGATGCTGAAATCAATGTTATAAACAACTGGAGAAAAAGAGCAAAGGCAAAAGCATGAGGTGACTTGACCATTTTGGGGTGTTTAGTCCTAAGTCCTAGTGCTCTGCATAGTTGGGAGTCAGGAAGGAACTAAAACCTTGTCATGTTCCGTTTTCTCTAACTGCCTTTCAGTGAAGGTGAACTTAAATGTAGCCTATATATAGCCGTAAGACTTTGTATCTGCAAGTTATCAACTGAGAAGGCCATTAATAAAGATCTAAGAGGCACTGCTATAAGCATATCAAAGGTACCAGTAGCCCCCAAATTTTCCCAGCTTCCTTGATTTACTCTGAATGCCAGCCACCAATATTCTGAATCATCAGTTCAGGACATGCCTGTTCTGAAAAGTATTAAAGAAAAAGGTGAACACAGATTACCAGTACTTGTTGAATCAACACACAAAGAAATAAGAACTTAGGCTAGTCCCACAATACAGAATAAGTTGAAATAAACTCTTTTTGCAGTCAGTCTCTTTGTGAAGGAAACTACAAGAAAATCTAGCATGGTTTATACCTCGCATAGTTTTGTTAGAAATAGACTGTTCTAACAGTGTGGTTATTCAGCACCTGCCCTACTCCACGTTGGTATACATATGTGAATTTGCACCTTTATTTTGGTTTCTGTTGGTTTGCTCATTCAACTCTATATGCTTAGACAACATAATTTTCTGAAGGAGAAACTTATTTTTGTTTGCTCTGCTGTATTAACTGTGATCTTTGGTATTGCAACAATGCCTGCAGTATCCTGTCAAATCTTAGTCTGGATCTAGAAAGTGCACCGAGAAATATTTTTTCATAACAGTTACATCTAATTCATATTACTGTCATTTGGTTCCAAAACTACAGCTTGATAACAACAGTTCTTAATTTAAACTAAACTGCTCTCTACACATGTGAAGAAGGCTGTCACTATGGTAGCAAAACACCTGGGATAAACTCCTGGGCCATGGAAAAAACTAGTTTAGTTGCTGACTTCAAGAGAACCAGTATTTAGTCTTCTGCCACACAGAACACCAGATAACCAGGCTTTTGTTAAATGCTCTGTCCTACCTCTGCTCTGTTACAGACATTTTCCCTGGTGAATTTGCCACCTGCCTCAGAAAAAAAGAAGCTTATTCTTACCAAAATAAAAGACAAGACCTTATATCTTTACACCACATGTTTCCTTTAAAAGAACATAATGCATTTACCATATCTGTGCTTCCTCCTCTTGCTTGGACTTTGCCACTTTGACTTGTCTCCCATGCAACTTGGTGTTTGCAAGTTCAGTAGTTTACACCAAAAAACAATGTAGTCAAAGTATTTTCTTCATTGCACAGACAGAACTCCACACGTGCTCTGCATTGATGTCTTTTCCTGCAAACAGAAACAAGGATGTATAAACTCAAATCCTTTGGCACTCCACTGGTATAAAAATACACTGTCCCGCTTTTGAAAAACAGTTTGGTCAATTTTCTGAATGAGTTTCACATGAACAAGAATTTGTGTTCCCAATGTAAAACCCAGATGCACAAGCCATTCCTCACTGATGAGAATGCAACATTAGCCAAAGTCTAAACCTTAGGGAGAACAGTGCTGTGTAAAACATAGACAAATATTACAGGATTACAGTAACAATATTAATGTTAGCATATTACTAGGCTCTTATTCCAGACACACACAAAAAATACTTGTAGAAGCTTGCGAGTTTCACAAACACTGAGCCTAAAACCTAAGCAGCTATTTAAGCTTTTGAATTATTACTACTGTTAGTAAATGCATTGTTTCTAATTATTAAATCATTAAAGGGATGTTCTTCTCAGCAAAATAAATGTAAAGAAACAGAACCTTTTCATGTTACGCACCTGCTCTCTGCATTCAGAGTACTCATGCTTTCTATAGGTAACTTTTTCAAAACCCCAAAGATAGTGAATGCAGCTAGGCTGCTGTTTCTCATACATCATCAAAACCCCAATTCTGTCTTACAGGTATCAGAGATAACTCCCGTTTCTCCAACATGGATAAAACTGCTCAAATTCAGATCACTTAGGAGTGATCCACTACAGGTGGAAGAAGTCGGCCTGAAGAGGTAAGTTAAGGTGATCATGATTTGTGGATTGTTTGGAAGTTATTTGCCCCCCACTTGTCTCCCAGAATTCATGCTGTCCTTCAGAATGTGCCTTACAAGACATGAGAGACCAACTTTTGCTGTCTTCTCTTAATCTTAGTAGAGAGTTGATAGTTTAAACTCAATGCTCATGGCAATTTGATTAATAAACTAGGTGTATAAAGTGTAATAAACACACACAGCTATCTCATTGCATTGCAGTCCTCTTTGCATATTAGATGATTACTATAATCAACACACACAGCTATCTCATTGCATTACAGTCCTCTTTGCATATTAGATGATTACTATAATCTTTCAGCATTTTATAAGAAATGGCACCCTCATTCCAGCTGTCTCCTGCATTACTACCACTTCCATCATTACTAGGACAAGGATGCTGGTTTCCAAAGCAGCTCCTGGCTTAGACTGCTTCCTTTTTCAGAAGAAGGTATTTCCCATAATTGTTGCAAGTTAAAACTTGAGGTCCAGTACTCAGTCCATTCAAAAGTCGTATCCCAGACATATCCAGCTAGAGATTACTTTGGTTTATATTAATTGTCAGTAAATCCTGTAGCAAAGCCACAGGCATAAACCTTCTCTTTCTAAGGGAGTAAAAGGAGAAAAGGATCAAATTTTTTGATTTTTATTTTGTTTTACTATTGTGGCTGCAGGAAAGATCAGACTTTGCAGTTGTCTTAACCAAGTTATTCTTCATTTTTTGGTAGGGTATTGTTTTTTTCTTTTTTGACTAATTGTTCAACATCTTTCTCATTTCTATAAGCTTTACACTAGTGGCTGTCAGCTACACTGTTCCTCAATTAGCAAAGGACAGAACCTGACTGAATCCATCTCGTAGATCCACTAATACTAACGTTTGATTAATGCAGGCATTTGGGATTTACAGTGGCAGAGCATGCACAGAAAGCATAAAATACCCAGCAAGGTGTGAGAAACTAAGACATCGAAGAAGTACAACAAAAATTGTTATAGTCAAATATTACAAATTCTACATAGACACCTTGTAGGCTCATTGAAGAGCAGAAGAAAAAGAATGATGCTGAGGCAACAGAAAGAGAGGATTACCTTGACAGGAATTTTCTTTTTTAGTGACTGTCAAAAAGCCACAATTGGCAGAGAGCTAAGATGATACAAAAAAGCCCAAACCTTTGTGCTACTACTTTGGAAAAACTCCAAAAACTTCAGAGCAATGAAAAAAAAAAAATAAGAAAAACATAAAGGCTTATGCCAATCTTCATTTGCAGTTTTGTGAGCTTATGTATTTTTCCTAGAATACTAATCTCTATTTTATTTATTCGCATTAAAGTAGTTTCAGAAATTCCTCCTCAGCCATGTCTCATCATGTCGTAATTATTCATCTTCATGAAAGCTCCTAACAGCCTCTGGTTACAACACCATGATGTTTTCCAATAAATTACAAAGTGAAAGGATAATTTTGTCTCCATAGCCAATTATTCTTTGGCTTCTTAGCAAAGCTTGGCTCCAAAACATAATGCATCTACTAGTCTAGAGGAAACTGGACTCCAGTAACCAGTTCACTTTACTCTTTCCACAGAAATAATCAAGATACTTCGATGATGTCCAGTTCCAAACAAACATTAAAGCCTTAAGTAACATTTGAAAAGGAAGTCTGAAGGAGATTCCTTGAACATTCTGGTCTTCTTCAGTGGGAGAGCAGACCAAGGAACGAGCATCTTGAAATGGAGACAAAGGAAAGATTGTAATGAACATGCCACAGGCTTACTTTGGAACAGAGTCTCATGCATTTTTCCATAGATCATTGGCTAAAATTTCCTGAGATTATTTGAAATAGTCCATTGACTTCATGGCTACTAATGTGTATAGTAAAGTAAGGACAAAAGGCACAATGTGTATAAATAGGGGCAATCAACAGAAGCTTTTGGACTGGTAACCAAGTTGACAGCTTTTGAATTGTGGGTATGTAAGCACCAGGAATAGGTATTCTTAAGAAAAAGCCCAGGTTTGTGGAGCCTAGTTTAATCTGGATCAGCCTTTTACAAAAGTAAATGCTGGGGGTTTGTTCATTTAAATTCAAGTGTCTGCAGTGACTACAAACATGTTCTGCCTTATGCAAACAAGGTTGGTGTGATGTCTTAGGTGTCAAGGGGGAAAGTTCTCACATTTCTGGAATGGTAGAGGGAAGATTTATAAAGTTTTTACTGGCTTGAAGGAAAGAAAGAAAGCAAAAACATCTGCCAGAGTCATGAGTGGATTGTTGGCTAAACTCATTCAGCGAAGGAGTCTGAAATAGATCATCTGACTTCAGCAGTAGGCGTTAGTGGAGTCATCAAAAATAATTACTATAGAAGAGTCCAGGACATACCTACAGGGAAAAAAACTAATCTGAAAATGTAAATTAATTCCACAAAGTATGGATAGCGAAGCCAGCAGTTCTTACACTCCTGAACTTGCACAAGAAAGTTGAAGCTGTTCAGCTTGGAGAAGAGAAGGCTGCAGCCTTCCAATATCTGAAAGGGGCCTATAGGGATGCTGGGGAGGGACTCTTCATTAGGGACTGTAGTGATAGGAC
>JANRGW010009401.1:0-14863 GCA_024733675.1 Psilopsiagon aymara | reverse complement strand
CTTAGTTACTGGACTGTTCTTATCTCAACCTGTGGGAGTTGCATTCTTTCGATTCTCCATGTAGCAAACTGCGTGGCCGATTTTCTGCTTAAACCATGACACTGGCCTCATAATATGTTGTAGTAAACAGAATATGGAGCAGTACCTTGAAAAGTAAAGGTCAGCATAAGCATAAGCAAAAGAACTGAAGAGAGGAAGGATGAAGAATGCTGAAAATCTAATGGCTCCTACACATATGTAAAAAGGAACTTCCTTGTTACAGTACTCATCCTATTATTTTCTCAAGCATATTAACTTGTTTTGAAGGGATGGCTCTCTTTCCCCAACTCCATTACCACAGACTCATCCCTGACTGGGCTTTCTCCCCTGGAGTATTTTAGATTCCACATCATCTCAGAAATGACCAAATGAATTTTAATTGTTTCCACCATCAGTTATTTCAGCCATGAAAAACCATCAAATAAAGTGGTCCTCTGTTAAAATAGTGGTAAAATAATTGGAATATAGATGTGTTCTCACTAAATGTACCTTGCTTTTTATATGACCTGATAGTAGTTTCTATATCCAAATAGTTGTGCAAATATATCAGGAAAAGATCTACAATTGTTGCTTACACGTTTTCTTGGTTGTGTATTTATATCTATGAATCAAACTAGAACATTTTATCAAATGTGAAGGCAAAGAGAAATCTTCCTCTGCTCTTACGCAAGAAATAGATAAATAACAGATAAGATGGACCCTCTGTGCCTCACAGCTATTCCCACTTCTCTCTTTGTTACATACACGTATGGGTGTTTGATGTAATTTACCTTAGAGTGACTCCATGAAAACTTGAGTACCTTGGTTGTTAGTACCTTTCAGTGTGCCTAAAACTAAAGGTGCTAGTGTTCCTTCTGTGCTATCATTCTTTTTCTGGCACCCGTTTCACATACCACTCATACCATAATTTCTGACTTTCATCTGGTTTTATCCTGACTTTCTGGAGGAGTTTAAATCCCATCAGAAAAATTGTGCAGACACTCAAGAATGTTAGTCCTTCCTGAACTAACTAACCATTCAGACACCTAGAAGAGGAGTCTAGAATAAGTGACTACTAAACCTCTAAAAAGCTGGAATCCATACCTATCTTTACAATAGTATATAAATTCGTTGAACTGTGTCTGTTTAAACAACATTTATTTCAGTGAAAGTCTTCATTAGCAGTTTGGCAAATTCACTCAGCTTCTCCCAGCTGCAGAACTGGATAGAAAATGAACTCTAATTGGACTTTGAGGTAGCAAATTTGACACTCTACAGAAAAAGAACTATCTGAAAACTTGCAGCTGGGGTTTAAGTTTGTTTTGGTTTGCTTAATTTTGATACTTCTTTCACAACAGATGTCAAAATCTTATGAAGCTTTGAAACACATGAAAATGATTTATTCCAGACTCAACCAGCTTTTGAGCAGCTGTAGAAAAGTCAAACTGGATGGAAGAGGAGATACTCGTTTTAGTAGTTCTTTATATAAATATAACTCAAGCATCCATGACAAGTATTAGGTTCCATTCACAGACTATTTATAAAAAGCAGACGGGAAATTAAACTAAACTGGCAGAAAGAAGGTGCATGCCTGCAGAACACACAGCAGTGAGTTAAGAGTGAGTTACAGCACCTGGTGACAGCAAGTGTGAATAACTATGTCCTATCTCACTCCTTTGTAATGCTGTTCACTTTCATGCAACATGAAAACAAAAAATACAGACATGAGAACAATTCTCAAAAGCCTGGCTACACCAATGAATTGATGTAATTACTGTATACCCAGGTCAAAGTGGCCTGGCAGTCTTGGAAGGGGAAACTTTAGAAAACCTAACTTTGGAGTTTAGGCTCTTCATGAGATGACGCAAAAATAGCACCTAAGGCAAAGAAAAGGTATACGACTGCAGGACAACTTGCAGGCCCAGGAGGTGAGCTAGAACCAGCTATACATCTTGAACACAAAACATGTAGAATTTATACAATAAGAGGAATTAAAAATTGTATTTATAGAAGTCTGAGATGCCATGGATTTCTAGAACTGAAACACATTTTGTATATACACCTCATAACCTTTGCTGTCCTTTTCTATGCTTTTTCAAGTTGCATCAGACCCTCTTGAAATGAGAGTGATGAGTCTTGAGTGGAAGATTTAGTATATAGGTGTACTCTAATTAGTAATTCCATGGCACACTAATGTTTCCTGGCTTAGTTTTTGTGTTTGGATTTGTTGTTTTGTTTGTTTTTTTCTGAAATTTAGCTCTGTGTTTGAATGTATTTTAGAAAATTCCCACAATGCTAAAATCTGTTACACAGAAATAACTTATTTGGAGAAGAGTACCCAATATACACTGTAATTTGGAGATCATTGCACTTTTCCTGACCTACTCAGTCCAGTTTGGGCCTCCTCAGTAGAACATACTGACATGCAGTTGAGTGAGTCCAGCAATGGGCCACTAGATGGTTAAGGCATTGAAGTACATGGCATATAAGGGGCGTCTGGAATAATTGATTTTGTCCAGCCTTAAGAATAGAGGATGAAAGGAGGTCTGGTTAGTGTCTGCAGCCAGCTGATATGACAATATTGAGAAGATGGAGACAGACTCTTCTTGAAAGCTCATGGTGATATGACAACAGACTATAGATACGATTTCTACCAGAGGAAATTCCAGGCAACTGTTAGGAAAAGCTCTGAAACTATTGAAATATGTTGCCAGAGATGTTGTATAATCTCCATCCTTGGAGATATGTTCCAAACTTGATTGAATGTAGCACTGAGAAGTCATGTAATTGGTCCTGAGTGGACTAAAGGGCTCTCACATATCTGTTCCAACCAAAATTATTTTATGAGTCGATGATTCAGGTAAGCGTAATACTGTGTTTATTTACAATGCAATTCTAGGAGACTGCAATGCTAGGAGACTATTCACAACTTTGTCAATTCATTTGTGTGAAGGATTAGAATCAATGGAATGAAGATAAGATCACCTTCGTAGCAATGTCCAAAACTGAATTGACAATATATTCACTCTGCTAAAGGATAAGTGCAGAGAAGAAGTAAAGAGAAGGTTAGTTTGCATCTAATTAGCTTACTGCAGATGTTGTTCAATATCTGAAAATTATTTATTTCTTTTGTGGCTTTTCTGAAATGAAATAACCTCTGCTGTGGACAGTATACACTTAACACACTCAGGAAAACTTGGTGCAGTGCTGTCCATAATATTTCTATTTTTTTTTTTTTTTTTTAAACACAGCCTAAGACCTAACCTTCTTCAATGTGACAGTCATTTTGCAGTGATGTCATATCGTCACTCAACAGTTCTTCTTTGTTCCTTTGTGTTTGGTCTTGGGAAATTTCAATGAGAGAGTTAAATTATTCACATGTCCAATTGCAATTACTAACGTTTATTATATGGCTGTTATCTGTCATCAGTCTAACCCATTATAATTTTGGCAGTATATCTTTCCTAGATCACTAAAGACATTTGTACCAGCATTGACTTCTTGCAGTGCTGTACTCATTCACGTCTAAACCATAGATACATTGTCACTTTAACATAAGCCTGTACTGCCACTTAACGAACTGGATTGCACCTTCTTTCAGTGGTTCAGTCCCACCTGCTCATGTGTGACATAACAATGCTTGTGTAGTTGTGTAATGAGCCAAGTCAAGGAAGATGAAGACAAATCAAGATGAAAACTAGGCATCAGTTTGTAGCCAGATTATTTGCATGAACTTGATCACTGCATAGGAACATGGAAAAGGTTTTGGGAGAAAAACTGGGACCACTTCTTGTCATATTAAAATAATGGCAGTTTAGTTCCATCAACCTAAATAGAGGCTGTCCTGCTAATATATGTTAAAGCTGAGGATGTAAACAATGAAGATAACACACATTAGTAATGCCAGAACCCCACAAGATGACTAGTCAGGAGAAAACTATTATTGCTGTAATTGTGTTTCTTGCTTCAGACAGAAAAATAACTGGAGTTATAACAGCCCTTAAGGAACATGGTGGAGGCATTAACTTCTGATAAAGGATCTGACTTTTGTACATTGCTCACTTCCTTCTTTCCTCCTTTTTTCTGATGTTTGAAACTTCTCTATGTATTAAACTTGATTGCACAATCAGCATTCTGACAAATTCCAGTTTCTCTCTCCATTCCCCTTCATCTTATTACTGTCCATAAATAGAGACAAGCCAGGAAGGGGAGATAAGTATATATCTATAATTGTAACAGTATAGAAACAACTCCTGAAACATATTAATCACTGACTAATCTTCCATACTAATTTATTCCACTTGTCTAGCAGCAGCTCTTTCCTTCTCTGATCTTTCCTATTCTGAGACCGAGACTTCATGATCATATTCCTGACTAGCGGATGCAGCAAATTGCTATTATCATTTAGACTACAGCTTCCTGTTTCCCATTATATGACAACTGTCAACTTTCTGCATAATCAGGAAAATATATGTCCTCATTTGGGAGGGGAAAAAGAAGAGAACAGAGTATTTTTCCTAAGTGTGGTAACAATGTCAAAATGAAACTGTTTGCACTGTTATTATATATTGCAAAGCATGAGAGAAAGAGAGGGAAAGACAAGAGTAATAAGAGAGGAAAAGAGCAACAGTCTTGGACATTAACATTCTCACCTTCAATGGACCTAAGAACACAGAAGACCAAATTCTGGGATCCCTAGACTCAGTCTTGTTTCTGACAGTGGGTGTCTACATTAAATAAAATTCGGTGGGTTTAAACTAAGGAAATCAGGACTTGACTGTAAATGAAGAGAAGGTTTGATGCCAAAAAACCCTAAGAAGTACTGACTATCTGCCGCTTCTCCTGAGCCTATGCGATTAAGCTGATGAAGCAAACTCGTTAGGTAACTAGCAAGCATCAGTAATAGATGCAAGTCCCTGGCACAGCCAGCCCTTAGTTTCCAAGTTATGTTCCTCTTTCTTTATTTTGAAATCAGTGAAACATTTCTCCTCCATAGTTTCCCCTTGGTAGCTCCAGGAACAAAAGAAAAGATTGCATGACCCACCATTCTCTACAATGGCCTATAAGTCAAATGGATTGACCCTTCTCCACTGCTTGTTGGTCTGTTGTTCATTTGTCTTGGTTGTCAGGGCTCTGTATTTCTTGGAGATGATGTGAAATGTGAAAATGCATCCTCTGCTGTTGGTGCTTTTTATTTTTTAAAGGACAAAAATATTTTGAGTATCTAGACTCTTCCAGAATTAAAAAAAGGAAAGGAATAAAATGACCCACTGAGCTTTATCAACAGGATGCTTTCTTTCCATTCTCTCCCTCCAAAAGATCCCTAGAAAACATAGCAAAACAATAGTTTAAATCACCAAAAAGATAATGTGTTCAATCTGCTAGTAGTGTGCACGGTTCAGTGTATGTACACTAGGTTATTAAAATACTAAAAGAACATACACTGCCGTACCATACATATTTCACAGTAAAATCTTGCCTTTCTGAATTGATTTTTTTTTACAATAGCTCTCTTCTACCACACGTATGCCCTCTTAAAAGTAGTTCATTGAACAATTTTAGCTTCGCATCAGTAACTCAGAGTACTTGGTTGGTTTGCACCTTTTTCTGATGAGGAGAAACATGAAAAATTAGACATTATCATTTATAATTATTTCCTTTCTAGAGATACAAGTCTGACTTGTTACTTCTGAAAGAACAGTTTATAAAAATATTCACTGGACTGTAATGTGTTAAATATATTTCCCGATGTATTTTAAAAAAGGTTGGCAGATGCTGAAATTTCATCCAGAAGAGTAACATGAATTTTTGACTTAGAAAAGAAAAATATCTTGGTAGTCAGCTGTACAAAGTTAATAGACCAAATTATAGCCTCTTTAAGCTATTATAAATCCATAGCCACTGCTAGTGAATGTAAATTTAGACTAAGCTTAATGACAGGAAAATTTGGGTAATACAGAAAGGGGAGATGCAGTTCACATGCTAATCAACAGAGCAGGGAGATTTTGATGACTGTTGGTCACATGAAGAAGATGATATCTATAAAAGACTGTGGCCATGGCATGAAAGGTCATCAATACAAAATGTGTTATGTGCACACCTCCAACTGTTGAAATTTCACCACAGGCTTATGAATTGGGAAGGAACTGTTCATGTGTTCTGGATGTGAAATGTGGAAATCTCTTACTCTCTTCTTCCCAAACTCCTGTATTATAATACCTATGTTGACATTGCCTATTAGTCAGAATACAGAAAGTTGAGTGTCACCCTATTAGAATATAACGTTTTAAAATCAGATCTCAACCTTTTCCCCCCAGGTTTATTTATATAATTTCCACAATTTTAAGAATGGAGAAAAAACTGCTAATGAGTGCTTTGAGGTATCTTAAGGTAGAGCCAAAATAAGTAGGTACTGTCACTGTGAAATAATGAGGTCAGCAGCCACAGCTCTGGAAGTAAGTCCAGCTTTAGAACACTTACCTTGTCCTGAAATTTTGGCTGCCCTGCCAGATATTCAGTGTATATAAAGCTTTATCGCTATTGCCTAGGAATATCTAATATAAATCTAAATCAAGAAGGAAATTTATCAAAGATGAGACATTTCATGATCTTGTCAGTAATTTTTTAACAAATGTATTTTAACATTGCAATATTTTCTTTTAAACCAAAAATAATCAGAGAAATAATTGTGGGTTGTTTTGTGTTTGTTTTTAAAAATTGTTCAGTTTTCAGTATTTACAAGTTTGCAAAATGTAGCAGTCTTTTTAAAGCTTGATTTTTTCCTTAAAAACAGTTTCCTGTTTAAAAACATAAACTTGCTAGAGAAGAAAGGGATCAACGTTAGCATAGAGAAAGAACTGTATGGTCACATTTTTCAGTAAGTTATCTTTCACCCAAAGTATTGACTAAATTTCCACTTAGTCTTTACTATATGCCATTAACAACTGATATTAATTAGATGCTTATGTAGTTGTCTGAACATATCTGACTGTAGCATAAATGGGCTTCTGCACTATGCATGTCATGACAGAGTGCATCAAATGTATGTTTCTCAGTTCTGTCATTGCTGATTTTAACACCTTCATAGAAAAGGTAAAGCATGAAAATAAACGTAATCTGTGTAGTCGCTGCATCAGATATGTATATTCACATCAAAAACTAAGGAATGAAAGAGATGTAACTAGGAATTCAAAAACCTCATTAAAACTGTAAGGACATTGATACTCCCTCATGTGGATTTTATTAATTTTCTATAATGCTTTTTGTCAGTTCAACAGGCACAATACACAAACACATCAATCTTTTTTTCTGCTCTTTTCAATCAGGTGAGCTCACAGGCTCATTTTCAGAAGGAGCAGGTGGGTGTACATACACTGTGCAAACAACACATTTTTTGGCAAGGCTGTGTATTGCCATTATCTCTTCTAGACACCAGACAGAGAGGAAAACCAACCCCTGCTTCTCTTGGTGCCAGACACCTGTTCATTTTTCTTCCACTGCATCTGCTTCACCTTCTGCTGCTCTATCAATTGCTCTTGGGCTGAGGAGCAATTCTCTTCAACAGGAACCATTCTGAAGTGCCAGGAATTTCTCTAAGTTTCTGAACAAATGTAGCTGTGTAACAGGAAGGATCTTCAGCTAAGGTGTCACCACAAGTAGATGCTCAGGGAGGAAAACCTTCCTGACTTTCTAGAAGTAACACTGTTCATCATTTAGTAAAAAATCAGAACCTTAAGCCATGCCAAGGACTGAGAGTACATTCCAGTAATCTCCGAAGATAAAAAACTGTGAAAAGAACAGCAACTTTCATGGAATATTTAGAACTCCATGTAGATAAAAGCTTCTAATTGACCAGGAAGGAAAAGACCCACAGGACAGCAAATGTAAACTAATCTATCTGCCTTGTCACTTGGTTGTTGATACAGGCAGCACATACACATTAATAGCAGCAAGTTCTGTGGTTTTGCATTGCTATATATTCCCTTTAGTAAAAAGTTATATTTCCAATTTATTAATCCTGTGTCAGAATCCTGACTGTTCTCTTAGTTAAGAGAATTCCAAAAAGTTCTAGGTTTTGAATGGATAGTGATGTCTTGTTGATTTTATGGTGGTGCTGGGAAGAAGGAAGTTAATATTTTGATTTTGTTCTTTGCAAATATACAATATAACATAATTACGCATTCACTTGACCTACTAAGGAAAGCGTCCAATCAATTCAGCGTATATGTGTGCTCTTAAAGTGGTTGCTTAAATTATTTCAAAGAAATTGACTCAAACATGAGATCAAGAGCTCTGCTTCGGGTTTTCTTATATTTCTCAATATTTCCCAAGCTACACAGCATAGGTATAGAGATTATTTTATTAATCAATGGTTTTATGATAATCAGTGTTAAGCAATTTCTTATATCTGATAGACAATTACTTCTTGATTTAAGTAGAAAAACCAAATAATTCCCACCTATAAAACAGGGACTAACCATGTAATTTCTGGGATAGCAACTATTCACAAGATTTAAAAATGTTTGGTACGTCATTAGGGTACCCAAAAAAAGAGTAAACTGTAGAGATAAATTTGTCTGTTCTCACTCAAACTATGCTTTATATTAGCCTGCAAGTAATCTAGTAAGTTCAGTAAAATGGCTTGTCAAAAATGGTTGCACCTGTTTAACAAGGATATAAAAATTAAGTTTGTCTACTTTTTTAATTTTGCAACAGAATATAGTTTTGTTTCCTTAAAAGCATTCACTTTTTGATGTGCTTTAAACTGTTTTAAAATAGTTGTTAACAAATGATTGCATCAGCTCTTTAGGGGAAAGAATTTTCTTGCAGTTTGTACTTGATAAAATGGAAATTTTATCATGTTTGTGTTTTTGCAATGCAATTAAATACTCTTAAAAAACTAGCTATTTTAAATTCTCTTTTCTTATGGGTTCTCGTGGTTGTACAGCTGTTAGTCTGATAACTTCTTTTTTTTAAAGGACTGTTGTGTTGTGTTTTACAATTTAGAAAAAAAAAATCTTCTAGCTTATTTTTCTCATTTAAATTTAACTATATTCAAACCCTCAATAGGAAAAAAAAGCAACGCAAGCATTTGCGCAAACTCAACAAAACCCCAAAATCCTGAAAACAGTGCCAGTAAAACCCAAGAATACTATATAGGGTAACTGGACTCATGCTTTCCTGTGGCTTAAGAGTCCCAGATGCCATTGCATCTGTAAGTGTTCACCTAGCTAGGAGAAGCCACTGCAGCTTCCAAGACACTGGGCACCATATCCAAAGACGCAAGATTCAGTGTTTTCTTCCCTACCTCCCTTTGCTTTTCTTCTGTCTTTCCAAAGTACATTTACTCTACAGCCAAGAAAGAAGGGGAGGGTGAAGCTTACTGCCAGTTGTGAGGTACCATGTACAAGGCCCAGAGTAGGCAGGCAAAGCAGGGCACGGGACAGATTCAATAAATAATCCGAAAATTAAAAATACAGTAGACCACAAAGCAAAAAAGAAAAAAAAAACAAACAACCAAACCCAAACCCCATCAAATTCTTCTGTGCCTCATTTTTTCTCATTTGTAAAACAGTCTTTTTCCCCTTCTTATACACATATGCAAAAGAGAAAGAAAAGTCTGAAGGTAAAATCTATACTGCTTGTGAAGCATTAGCTGGATTATGAGTTATGAATGCAATAATAATAAAGTTCATAAAGGTCCAGTGCTTGGCTATTACAATGTTCATGAAGTAAACAAGGCTTACAGGATGGCTATTAATGATGCATGAGGTTTTAAATAAATATTTTAAAACAAACAGTCCAAATTAAAGTTGTAGAGCAGCCTTAATTCTGGCATTTCTAGAAAAATGTTTTTTTAAATTTTCAAACTTCATTATGTTCCTTTAATGTAAGCTGTAAAATATCTAGAAAATATTTCATGAACATTGTGTTATCTAAGTGTTAGAACCACAAGAAAGTAAAAAATCTTAATCAAAATTAATAAATAAAGCTTGGCTTTCATTACAGCAATTTTTATTTCAGAGGAAGTTTAAAATTTGCAACGAAATAAAAAAATATATTACCCGTAAGAATAAAAAACTATAATCAAAGCAGAGATTTCATAGAGAGATTCAATCTCAATTATATTCAAACCTTGATTAATCAAGGCTGAGCAGCATAACCCATGTTAGTTCTGATTTAAGCCATAAAGTGAAGCAGTTGAACTATATTATTCTTTCTGTGATCTGTGAAATATATTTTCCCCAACGAGTAACTCGTATCCAAACACTATCTCTAAATATACTGAGGTAGTGAAACTCAGACTTCAAACGTCCTTATGAGACAACTAAAGCTGATGGATGCATTTATAGGTCTTGAAGGTAAAGCCATATTTCTACACTTTTGACTTCATGATTAGTTCATAACTACGAAGAGTATCATTACTAGAGCTGGTTGACATCACACAATACTGACATAATTTTGTTCTCTGATTTGACCAAAGAGAGACAAAAAGGTAAGCACCCTGTCATTGGAGGTAGCTTTTAGTGCGTGTTCTGCTGAGATACAAAGCCATCTCATTTGATGACCCAAATGACTGGGGACAATCTGAGAACAAAAAGAGGTAGCAGAAAACCAGCAAAGAAACATAAGAAATTGAACATCAAATTGCATTTGAAGTTTTATTCTGCTGGCCAATCCTGCATTGGTGGGCTACTTTAAATATATTCTGCTTTGCATTTTTAACTTATATTTCTCCATTGTAATGTTAATTTACATTCATTTTCTTTCCTTTTCAAGGACTGTGACACAATAAGACATGACTGTGAGGACTGAGCTACTCCAATTGTGCTCAAAATAAGCAGACTTTCAGACCAAAATGCTTGGTGCTGAAGCCTCAATGTCCACACTAGACATATTTTAGGGGATTCTTCTTCAGACTACCTCTAGGCTTACCCTCTAAACTGAGTGTTAATTATCAGTTGTTGTGTTTTTAGTACACTCTGAGAACTTCCCATTTCATTTAGTTCAAAAAGGAATACACTTTATGTGTTTAGAGACTGCTTATGTATGTGATACAAAGCACAATGAGCAGAGATGACCAGGACATTCATTTCAGAAGTACATTCATACTCTGAACTAAAGCACTAACATAGATGTAACCAGAAGCTATGCAAGCATATTTAGTATGGAACTAAGCCCAAGTAACAGCCTCTTCAATCAGGAAACTTTATTAGTGCGGGTTCTGGCTCAACACTATGTTAATCACTGCTACCTGGCTTCTGGCCAGCATGAAGTGCAGGCAGAGGTCATTTGCCTCTGCCTACAAAGTACCATATACACGTTACCTAAATGCATATTTGTTCTTCATATGGCACAATTATGTTTATTGCATTACTGAATGAAAATTTTGCTGGAGTTTAATGTTGCCTGGAGGATGACGATTCAATTTTGCAGCAACTGTAGAAGGTTTAAATGTATTTGTTGTTCTGCATTAAAATTGAATTTGTTTAAACATCTGTTTTCAGTTTCAGAAGAGGAGATGAAAGATCCAAATGATACAGATTATTTGAGTGTGTTAAACCAGGAATGAGGATGTCAAAGGTCCCTGTTCTCCCCTATGGAGAGCTGCTTTGCTGATGAGGGAAAGATATTTCTTGAACTTGATCCTTCTATACTTTGACCCCATATGCTAAACAGACAGCAGTTGACAGGATTTGGCATTTCCCTCCACACCCCAATATTTTATTAAAAGTTCTTGGAATGATAAATAGCTACACAAATCATAGCTGATTTAATGAAATTAATTGGTTTAAACTGCCCCAATCACTTTTAAAAGAACCTGCCTTTAATAAGCAACCTACTGTTTTAATGCACTGCCCAAAACTTATCTTCAAAGAGCTGAGTACAGCACTGCTCTATCCTCATTAAGAGAGAACGTATGTTGGCAGTCAGTTTTTTGTAGCTCCCTTGAGTGGTTCTATAAGTCATATTTCACTGATAATTGCTTTAATAAAATCTATTTTAACAGAAAGGGCTTGATTTCAGATGTGGGCTATATTTTTCTGTGTTCCGCTTTATGCAGGCAACAATCTGTACAGACAGGCACTCTCTACACTAATGGGACTGCCCTCCTGGTTAAACAGATGCTTAAATGCTTTATTAGGTCAAGGTCCAAAGTCTAGGCATGCAGCTGAAAGACTTTAAACATGTTTAAATTCTATATGTGAGCAAAAGAAGGAATGATTACCTGAATTTTCAGAAAATTACCGTGGTCATACCCTTCAGTGTACATGGACTAAACAAGTACCTACAGACAGAATCTATACTTGAACCCTGATGTAACTTCTCACTCCTGTGAGAAGGTGAATCTGTGTATAAGCAGATTCACCACCTGTTTATAGACCAACTCTGTAGCTAAAAAAAAATTTAAATGAACTCTGACTGAGCTTCTGATATGGCAGTAACACAGGAATCAACTGTCCACAGATATTCTGTTTGCCTCTGTGGCATGCTGAGATGCAATGTGAGAAGACAAAAGGGTTTTAAGTGTCTGTGACTGTTGAACCTGATGAATAAATAAACTTTTAATCTTTCTGTCTGTAATACCTCAAAAAAAAACTGTAGACACAGACATAAAAGAGCAGTTATTAAATCTAATAGCCAAACATGAGTATAATTTTTGTTTAAGAGGGACAAGGGAGTCTTAACAGCAAGACGAAATCTCTCTGTCAGCTGGCACCTTTTCTAATGGAATGATCAAAGCTTTCTTTTGCCCTAATTTCTCCCCATCGTGACCTGTGAAAGAGATGACAGCCTTCTCATCATAGCTTGCAGTCAGCAGGTGGAGGAAAATAGTTTCAGTCCTCTGCCTAAACCTTTGACATCACAGTTTGCAACAGGGAAACTGGGTGAAGCCAAATGTTCCTAAGACAGTGTACAGAAGAAAAAGGCGAGATATATCACAAGATCCTTACTGAAGTTGGACATTCAGGCACTAATGATTGTCCTTGTAGAGAGCCTGAGATAAAGCGATCATGGGAGGATGAATCTTGCTGGGAAGAAGAATTAAGATTGCTGCTAAGATGTTGGAACATGTATTCTCTTTTATTGTGATTCACCATACTGTGGGACCTTTATTGCCTTTTAGTGAGATAATCATAAAGAAACACCCAATACATCCTCTCTAATCTCCTGTCAATTGCCTGGGGGAGGAACACACCATGATTTAGAATCCACAAAGCACATGGACAGATTAAAGACCTTGATGGAAGGGAACCTTCCTTCCTGACACAAATGAAACAGTATTTTACAATTCTTTTTCCTCCAAAGGTGTTTAAAAGCCACATACACTTAAGATAAACAGCTTTGTTCCTGAAGAAAGCCTTCAGATAATTGCTAAAGCGTTATTTTCATAGTTAAAAAGTGTAAATAGCTCATTTATGTTATTGCTTACTTCCCCTGTCCCATTGTTCACAGATCGCTGCCTTTCCTCTCTTTCTCTCTTCTCTTGTGATTTACTCTCTCCTAGCCAAATAGGGCTAAATAAACCATTCCATGCCAAGGTACCCCTTTGGTGAGCATATTGTTGGCCTGTAATCTGTTCAAAAGTGGTGGATTGCTGAGGCCCTTTCAAGCAAGCTGCATGAAAATCTCCACTAATGAGCCTATGCCATTAGTAACAAGAGCCCTAAGGGAGCCATTGTAGTGACTGAATGTATATTATGGATCTCTCTCTGTAATTTAATTCTGGAACTGGGAATCTTAGGTAGCATATGAAGAGCTGAAGAACTGCCCCACCACCCCCGCCTCTCTTGCTCACACTCACACACAGAAGGAAATCAATGGGAGAAATGTCCTTGTAGTACTGAATACATATGCACATTGGCATTTATGAAAACTCATGCTCCCTGTGGGGATGAAGAACGTGGCTTAGAGGAAATTAGAACAGCCTGATACTGGTGCAGTCCCCCACTCCGCAGTACAGGTCATGATTGACAGGGTCCTTGTAAATAAAGAATTCAAGAAGGAGAAGCCTGTTCAAATTACATATAGGATGATTGAAATGACATTTAAAATGCCAATTTAAGCAAGAATGCATTTTCTGAATTATGCACTTCATAATGTGCTTTTGCATTTCTGCTGCATTTCCAAGACATTCATTATAAGCTTCATCCAGTGCTCATTTAAGGAAATCTGCGAAAGTGGAGTATTTAATATATATAATGGATTTGCATAAATAAGAGCAGCCTCTCTACAAAGTACTGGAATGCACAACAAATTTGCATTAATATTGGATTAAATCTCTGCAAAATGCTTTTATATGTAAATATAGCTGCCATATAAAGCCAAGTGCACAACTGTAAAACAAAAGAGTAAATATTATTCCATGTACTTATAAAACTAATCTGCATATCTACTTGATGTTGAAAATGCAGGCTTCCTAGACTATGGAATGATAGTGGAAGCAAATAAAAACTGTAAGAACAAATGAGATTAATTCGAGCAAAGATGTCAGATATTCTTTGTGAGAAACTTAATCTCTTCTGGACTGGCAACATTTTCTGTTTGTGGTAATTACAATCAGGGCTAATAAAAGCAGTTTTGATTTCTGGTCGAGATCAGTTACCTCATTCATCAGAACAAAAAGAATCCTCTATCCACATTTGCATAGAAGTCCATGAATCAGAAAGAAATTTGCAGGGCATATGGTACAGCTTTCATAACAGTTATGCTTCAAAAGGTGATTTTTCAACCCACTCTGCAAGGATTTACTCTGCTCTCGTGAAAACTCACTTGGAGTACTGTGTGCAGTTCTGGTGTCCTCAACATAAAAAGGACATGCAACTGTTGGAACAAGTCCAGA
>JANRGW010009400.1:4392-18859 GCA_024733675.1 Psilopsiagon aymara | reverse complement strand
CTGAAGGAGCTGGCAAATGAAGTTGCTAAGCCACTGTCCATCATATTTGAAAAATCGTGGCAGTCAGGTGAAGTTCCTATTGACTGGAAAAAGTGAAATATAACCCCCATTTTCAAGAAGGGGAAAATGAATGACCCATAACTATTCTATGATTCTATGATTCTATGAATGTCACATCTGTGGTATTTTTATGTTCCAAGTGATGGAACTGGGTTCAGATGGGATAGGTGCATTGGAAAAGGATATCTCTGAGGTTACTTGTGGCTACATTTAAATTCAGCTGTTAGGGTGCAGTTTATCAGGACGCCAGTGCATCAGTCAGTGATCTAGATCCCAAATTAGTGATCTAGTTTGCAAAACACCAGTGCATCAGTCAGTGATCTACTTCCCAAACTAGTGATCTAGTTTGAAATCCATAACCAGTTTTCTTTTTGTGGAAACCAACACATGGAAGCAGATGATGAGACGTCAGCCTCAGTTGACTATGGAACTAGATGCTACCAGGACCAAAACCTAATTGACATATAAGTGGGAAAGCATTTCTGTGTCCCTTACTTTAAATATGTCACACAAATAGGATACAACTTCTTATTAAGCTTTTTTCAACCCTCAAACCTTCTCGTTGTCTGAATGGAAAATTGCCAAATTGTTTTGCTTCCAGTTCCAGGATATTTAAAGAAAAATCCTCAAGTATGTTTTTCTTAAGTCAGTTTTCAAAATCGCACATGAATTCATTATGGAGGTCCAGCTTTGCTTTATAAAGACAAGCAAGGTGAGGCTGTCTAGTCCTACAAATGAGTTATATATAATACTTAACTGCTTCAGACTGGCAAGCATGTAGGGATCTTTATTTTGCCTCCCAAGGGACACAAACAATGCCTATAGTTATGCTTCAGAATAACAAACTCTGCCATTCAGATTGAAACACTGTAGGGTGATTACTTGCAGATTTTCAGATTGGCTAAAATCACCAGATAAGTGGATCTACAATGTTCTCTTTTCATGCTTATCACACTGTCTTTCTGTTATTATAGTTTATTAAATCAGGACTGGTCATTAGAAATAGAGCTTGCCAGTCTATTTATCAGGTTAATTAACTCAACATTTTCCTGATGCCTTATTAATTTGGCAGTCTGAAGTCACTGGACAATTTCATGGACATGTTTATTACAGTTTTAGGAGATTATATAGGTATTGAACTTTACTATTGTGTCAGCTAGCCAGTACTTATATAAATGGCAATGAAATGAATCACTTTGATTCTTGAGGGATTTATCTCTTAGATTTCATAACTATCACTACAGTGATATCTATGGGGAATTAAAAAACATCAGGAGCAATAATAAAACCCACAGAAAAACAGATCTTGGGACAGATTCTGTGTCAAAGTTTTTCTCTGAATGCTTTCACTAAAAGGTTTTGTGGTTCACTTATTGATCTTCTGCTGTATCTGAATGCAGGCATGGGATGGCTATTTTACATGTAACAATACTGGTGTTGCTTACTACTAGCTGAATTCCAGGAGGAAAAAGGCACTGAGAAAGATAAGGAAATGTAAATAGCATGCACACTTCTCAAATCTGATGTCATGCTCTGAAGATATCATCGCTTGTAACTACAAATCACTCCAAAATCATTTCCACAGCCACTTAACCATTTTATTTGTAGCTGTAGCCTCCATCTAAGGTAAATGTAGGTAGACAATATTGAAGATACATGCGTTTGAGGGAAAATAGTTAAGCTCCCCAATGGAATAAGACTACAGAGCATGCGTATGCAAGAAAACATGGGTTGAAATGTTGAGCTTCTACCCCCTAGTACTCAGAAATCCTATCTATCTTAAGCTCTCCTGATGAAAGTATGGTAGAGGAAGCAGTGACCTATGTCACATACCTGGAAACTGGTATGAGACAAAAATCATAAGATCTGTGACATTAGATGACTCTCACTGATGAAGGAATTATGTTCAGAACTTCATCAGAGACTATGGCTGAAAGCCACAGAAGGGAAAAGATCCTCAAAAGACTACTGAAGCCAACATGAGGCAAAGGAATACTAGACCCTAAAAAATGCATTCATTTTTTTCCTTATTCTGGACTGATAAAATCAATTTATTTGTGACTCATTCACATCCATAAAGAGCAAGTTAATCACTCTCAACTTTCACAACTCATAGGTATTATCAAATACTGTCAAGCCCATGAAGCAATTTAATAAATAAATTTACCTAATATAGATATCTAAGTACAGATGCATATATAGACTGCACAGAATTTTAATAGATTTTCAAAGTAATAATAATTAAAAAAAAACCCCAAACCAACCTAAAATAGAAAAAACCCAAGAGAAAAGTTCCTAAGATGCTCCATATCACAAAGGGGCAGGGGAAGGGAAGGGGAAGCAAAAAAATGCAACAAAAAGAAACCCAAACAGGCACAAAACCCCCAAACTGAAACAAGCAGAAAACAAACAAACAAACAAAACCTCAGACAGACATTACACTTCCATAAGTGTAGGCATCACAAATTTATGAGCATATAACCCTATGTTCCCTTCCCTTTCTCGTTTGGGAATATATTCAAGTAGCTTCAATACAATGACACCGAGTTCCTAAAAGCTGAGAGAGCTACTATGACATCTAACATCAATGGAAATGCTACTGTGGAATGTGTTGTAAAATATCTGTGGAAGCCATTTACTTTCTAAAGAGCAAAATACTTCTTCACTAACAAATAACATTAATGCATTTGGAGAACTTATAACAACCAGGAAAGAAAACCAACTGCAAACAAAACTGAAAGTAATCTGCTTTATTGTTCATACTAAATAGAATGGGACCTCCCCCCAACCCCCCCCAAAAAACCCAACCAAACAAGAAAACCAAAAAATTCTAATGAGGCTTTCTAACACTATTCCAGTGCTAAGGCAGCATACTGTTAGTTGTAAGGCAAGACCACGTTTAAAATTTTTTGGGCAACTACCTCAATGAAGGATTTTTAATCCACTTTGTTATTTAATCCACTTTATCAAGATCAGTCTAACACATAACTTGGCAAAAAATGTTTAGAAATGATTACTAGTCAGATCCCTAAACTTGACTCATGTTAAAATCAGAAGCACATCTATTACTGATAGTTCTAGGATTACACAATACCTCACAATCTAAGGAGTAATTCACAAGCCCTTAGACTGGGACAACAGGACATATCCAAGATATAGACACTATAGGGACAAGAAAATAACTAATGCTGAAACATGCAGATGTACATGCCCATGAGGCTCCCAAAGGCCCAGGGTTACTTCTCAATCATGAACCAGCATCCTCTTCTCAGTAGAAATACTAGAGGTATTCACATTAGAAAAACATGCATTTATTTCTCTTTGAGATCTGAATAGCCAAAGAGCGATTTCATGAGAATTGTCCTGAAATCAAGCCAGAGGGAAAAAAAGATGTTCCTGCCAAGATAAACCAAAAGAACTGGTGCCTGTGACCAGTAAATAGAAATCTGATATATGTAATAAAACCTGAGAAGCCACAAAGCTGGAATGCCCCTTAACCATGCTGCTGACATGCTTTATATTTTATGGCAAATCTATTTAATTTGCATACTCAGGAACTAGAGTTGGATGTCTTTTTTTTTTTTTTTTTTTTTTTTCCTTTTGCTTTGAAATGCTCTTAATTATTGTACTTATAATCTGCCTTTTAATCCAAACATATTTTTTGTTCTGGAATGGGCAAACTGATTCTCAAAGAGATGCCAGCCATCTGCACACTCGCTCTGTTACTCATATCTTGACTCTTTTGATGTGCAACTTTATTGCCCTGGACATGACAGAGTCCTACAGTTATTCCCAGGAAGCAATGAAGACCATGCTTTGTTAAGGCCCTTACAGGCACTTCAGGAAAAAGAGCTATGTGTTTCTTCTGCCTCCCCATCCCGGGAAGGCTGTCATGCTTTTTCTTGCCAAAAGTGTACATCTCCTTTAATCACATTGCCTGCACTGTCCCCTAGCCCCTAGACTCTGACTGGTCTTCTTAGGCTAGACAGCCTGTGAAGAACTACCTGCAATTGTTTACAGTGGTGGTTTCACCTGCAGCCATGATTCTGCATGAGAATTGTGAGCTATCAAGAAAGAAGATATTTCTAAAAAAGCCTGTATATTTTACATTTTAGGGGTAGGAAAGAGTATTGAGGTCCTTTGACCTTACAACTGCAGAATTCAAAATTTTGGTCAGTGTCCCTGTGAGGGAAACAAAGACAGTGATCTGTACTGCCAACTCAAGTACTGTGTTCATAGAAGGTGCTGATATATACAGCTTCCATTAAGAACACATTTGTCTAGAAAAAATTCATACTACTAATGGTAGAATTTAAAATGCAGTGTGCAGGTACATGAAGCAGCGCCAACAAAGTGAGTTTTACACATTAAACTCTGTGGAATGAACCTTTGATTATGTTCCCCAAGCCCTTCCCTTTAATTTTCCTTTTGTCTCTAAATTCTGTAGCTCTAGCTGTAAAACTGCTGGTCTTAAAGTATTTCCAGCAGTGCTAACACCTGGAAAAAGAAACTATCTCAGGAGATACTTGCAGTTGAATATCCACATCAAAGAAGTTAGAGAAACTTCTGAACTGTGGTTACTTATTCTCATTGCTTTTCCCAAGATATAACTGCACAACTGAAATACAACCAAAAGAAACCATTATCTACTATCTTTGCACTGTCTTTAAACTGGGAAGAAAAAAATACCTGTACTGGGAGATGCCTTGTTGTGTGTCAGCTGAGGCAGGCTTTATAATCTCAACCTCTAGACTGCAAATCTTTGGAACTGGACTCTCCTAGTTTCTCTATTTTCCACAGTACTGAACACCCCACCAAAACCAATCTATGCAACATTTAGTAACCTCCATTGAAAACGTGGTGTGAATAGCTTACAAGTAAGCCTGCTTCTGGATTCTAATCCTTCTTGACAATCTCGGAATATTTTCAATTTCCTTGACAGCTGAGAGTCCACCTCCTTTCTCCATATTAACATCCTCCTATCATCTATATTTGTATCTCTGTTTGCAACTTCAAATATCAGAAACATTATTTTAAAATTTCAGGAATTGGAAGCACTGTGGTGTTGAACAGATAATAAGCAATTATACCACAAATGATTCCATCCCAGAGCTACAATCTGCAGTCTCCGGTGGAGCATTAGTTTATTAGCAGATGCAAATTCTGTATCTTTTACTTCAAAACCAAGTCAATGCTTTTGGAACTGAGATGGATAGTTTAGCTAGGCCTCTGCCAGGATCTCTTTTTGTGAGTCAGAAGGGACGGCTGAAGAAGGCATCAGGCACACTGAGAGCAGGCCCCTGGGGCTCCAGAAGGAAGGCCGCTTTTCTCCCCTGCCATTACACACTGACTCCACTGCATTGAAGTGGCCCTTGAGAGAGAATTACCTGGTCTCCAACTCAAGCTGTTCGTAAATCAGATGTCATTTTCTGCAGTGTACACACAACATGTCAATAGCAGCAAAACACCAAAGCTTCCCAGATACAAATATTTACTCACTGCAGGAAAGGTTTCCTGGATGGATGTCAAGAAGTTGCCGATTGGAAGCCCCACTCCCAGCAGTGGTCTCTTCAGAACTCATTTGGAAGGATTGCAAGACCACTGAAATAATAGAAAATGCTGTGAGAAATGGGAAAGAGTAATCTGAATTACCAGTCTGCCATGGGATCTGGTACCAAATAAAAGCTGCAGTATAAGAATGCAGAGCTGTTTGCATGACATTTTGGAGTGAGACTTACAACTGAGTTAAGTGCTGTTGCAGAATTTCAAACATGTCTTGCCTCATTTAAAATGACCCTGAGCTGATTTTGACAGGAAACTGAAGGTTAAGGTCTTTACCTTGGTGAACTGTTGCACGTTCTGGATCCAGATGGAAGAGCTGGTGTTTCTTGATCAATCCTACGGAATTTGCTCCTGATAAATCCTGTTCAGCCCCATCCCACTGTGAATAAATTATACATAACCCAAACAAGCATAGATGTGTGCTATCAAAACTTAATATATAGAAGAACGGACTAAGACAACTGGGCTTCTCAACAGAAGCAAATACTATATCAGTGTATGAATACAGATCAGGTCTTAAGAGTCAAATTCTTTGAACAAGGCAGTATGTGTTCATTGGCAATCACAGAGCCATATACTGTAATTCTGTCTAAAACCAGTGCATGAAAACAATGACAACAACAAAATAATCTTGAAACAATACCAGGAATCTGCTCAGCTTTCTGGTAGAAAGTTAACCCAGTTCCTCCTGAGACTGAGCTTCACCATCTCCAGCCACATAACAGTCTGACACCACTTTCTCCAAGTTAGATCAAAGGTTTTCAGTGAGACTACCATCAGATTGCAGACACTAGCATTTTCTTAGATTTGATTTGGTATTACTTTTCTAGATATGCTGCCAATTCAAAGCCTTTTCACTGAACAGCTCAAAAACAGGCCATAAGAGAAGTTAGTCTTCTAATGAAGAATATGGAAATATGAAAAGGATTAGAAAAGAGGCAAAATTGCTAATATAGCACTTTTAATTTTCCAAAGAAAATTTTGACATACAGGGAAAAACATTTAATAAAAGTCACTGATGTGTCTCTCTCCTTAAAAAAGAACATGTCTGATGCTTAATGCCAGCTATAACTGAATGTGATTAATTTAATCTTTTTATGCTAGCAAGAGAAGGGCAAGAGATAATTAGTTTACCATCTTCAGATGCTCTGAATGAATCCAGCCTGTGACAAAATGTCAGAATTCATCAGAAGAGTAACTTTTAGGGAAGCATATTTTAAAATCCTCAGATCCGCTGGAGGTTATTAAAATGGCTGTTTTCTGAAGGAAAACAGCGAAAGAATACATTTCAGCAAAAAGCTGGGTTTTGTTAACGCAGAAAGGAGTTTAGAAGAGAGCTGAAAATATACATAACAGTGAGTAGGGCACAGAGATGCAATAGACATTCACTCAATTTATAGTGGATTGTAAACATGTTATGAACATAAAGATAGACAAATGACAGGCACAACGGAGACTCTACTGGGACTACAGTCTCCCCCATGAGAACTTTGGAATTGAAAAAAAAAAAAATGTTAGCCTAGTGTGAATGCATTGCATTCAGAGAAAGAAATTGGAAGAGTCCAAGGATAAGCAGTAAGACCACAGCTGCCTTAGAAATAAAAACCATGCTGTGTAACATTCGTTCCACAATATGTTTTGCCTTTTTGCTCCTGATTATTTTAAGTACACATGTATATACATCCAGAAAAAATATTCGTGTCCACTGTGTAGGCATGGGGAAGAAGTTAACAATTTTTACCATTTAAAATAGATGATGTGTGAAATTGGCCCATAAAGATTTCCAATGCTGGCTATCTATCTTAAACTAATGGCTGTAAAGATCTAATAGATTAAAAAAGTGAGAAAGACTGAGTCTGAAAGATATGGAGTGTCCTCTCACTTTGGCTCTCCTAAGCTTAGCAAAGTAGAGGATCAGCTCAATGGGCCTATTTCATGGGTCAGTTCTGAAACACGAGAATAAGATTTCTTGAAGTGACTAATTTTCATCTGATAGTTCTCTTATTTATATAAACAATGTGGCAGGGTAGTCAGGATGGTCAGAAAACAGCCACATGAGAGGCAGAGAGTTTAAGCAGCAAGTGACCTCGTTCATTACCAGGAGCTCCTATTTATATATCCTTTTCCATAGTGTGGTACAATCATATTGGTCAAGCATAGCATAGTACAAACTTATTGGTCAAGCATAGCATAAAAGAAACTTACTGGTTGATAGTTTGTTATGCTATTTATGATTGGTTGTTGATTGATTGTTCAAAATTTTTACTTCATCAACAGAGACTTTCTAACTTCCCTGTTGTATGTTTCTAGGCTCTGGGTTTCCTCATCCTATTTTCTTGCCATGTCATCATAACCCCCCATGTTTCCACAGTCCCCTACAATTCCTCCTTTTTGATTTTCAACAAAAAAGGCAGTATTTATCATCTGCTGCAGGGCCCTTTACAGTAGGATAAGTACGGTACCACAAGCATAATACAAAGAAGAACAAATAACATCACAATCCCATCTTTTATCACAGATATAATCCAACCTTCCAGTCCCTAAGAGTTCAACCATTTTCCCAGTACAAAAAATCCCTCATCTTCCTGCAATTTCTGAGTTTGATCCATCAATTTCTGGATGCTAGCACGAATAGATTGAGAATGATCTGATAAGTTCATACAACTCATTCCATCAAATTCTTGACAACTATGCCCATGTGCTAATAATAGAAAATCAATGGCTGCTCTGTTTTGAAGAGTGGTGTGTCTTACAGAGTTAGTATCTACTCCTAAGGCACTTAAGGTTTTTGTCGTTTCAGTAGTCTGTTTTCCCAACCAGCAAGCAAGTTTATTTAATTGCGTTAGTGCTGTAGCAGCAGCAGCCCCTGGTGTGAAAAAAATAGCTGCAAAGATTTCCCCTCTGTTCCAGAGATCTATCTTATCATTACAATTGGGGTCAAATGTTGCTCTTTTTTGGCGACTGTGTAACTGTGTGTGATTTAAAATACTGGGTGTAAGCCACAATAGCCATCCCAATGTACATGGACCTCCCCTTGGCTTCCAGGGAATACCTGGAAAAGCTTTGTCGCCACATAGCAAAATATGCCTTGACGCAATGCTTTTGGTAAATTATCAATGCTAATTTCAGTAACAACTGAACACCATGGACTCATATTCTTTGTCATATTGTGAAACAGAAGACTATTTGGTTGGACACCAATAAAATCATGGCGACGTTTCATGGCCAGCCACTGAGAATCTGGCTCACCTGGGCCTGGCCATGTCATGGTCATAATACATGGCAATACCTTCCAGCCAAAACACCAACATTGATGGGCGTTCACTATGCCCACAATATCTCTCTCTTATGGATCTTTTGTGATATCGGGCAATGCTTGAACCCAATCAGAAATGGTTGTATTGTTTACAACCCCTTGCATTGGTAGGCCAACTTGACATATATGAAATGGCTGGTCTCCTGTACGCATTGCAGCACAGAATGTCGTCTGATTGAACATCCTGGCCAAGGTTGCCCAGATGCTAGAGCTGTTCCGTGGTGTCAGTGAGGGTAGATGCAGTTTCACATTTGTTGGAGTCAGAGCCCAAAACAGGACACAAAAACCAAGCAGGAACCCAACAGGGTCCTCCATCTGTGGAGACACAAGCATACCCTCTTCCCCAAGTTATTAACGTAAAAAGACCTTCCCAGTTATGATTTTCCAAAGACTTTACCATTACCATAGCAGGTTCTTTCCCTGGTATCAGATCTGGGCCTTCATGGGTTAATGCAGAAAAACGTCTAATCACTGGGGGGACATTCATGCCCGTGTGTAAATCAGAAATGGATAATGTTAAAACACTTAAGACAAACAATGCTTTGCTGATTCGTGCATTTGGGGTCTCCCTTATCATTCCCCCTTTTTGTTTTACTAGCATGCTTTTTACAATTTGCTGTGTTAGCTCTATCACTGCTTGACCTGTGTAATTAATAGCTCTTGTAGATGGGGCATTGGGTTTTTCCACTCATCTGTCCAGCCCATGGAAAGGCTTGACAAAGTTTGCAGATATCTGCCACGGACCTCTAGGTAGGAGGACACAAATATACCCTCTCCCCCAGGTTATCAGTTCTTGAGAAGTAAAACAGATTTAAGTGATTCACTAAAGCAGAGGCATTCTGATGAAAAAGGAATGTGAAAGAGTTGCAGAAGAAAACTGCATGGTGTTAACAGTCAAGGAGTTTCCTGTGTCATTGTCAGTTTTTTTTTCTTTCTCTGCCACCCTGATGCTGCTTGGGGGGCAGCTGGTAAAGCTTGTTGTTGCACCACCCCTCTCTCTTTTTCAGTTAGCTGCGCTTGTTTCAACTGATCTGTTTGCTCCTCCAAGTCTTAGATACACCCCCAGGTTACCTTAAACACACTGAGCAGGACTCTTCCCCTATGCCCACTGCATTGCAGGCCTCTTTAATCTTCATTTGTGGTGTTTCTACAAACTGCCCCAATACTTCAATAGATCAAGAGGTGGTTTTTTTGTTTCTTGTTTTTTTTTTTTTTTCAAGGTTGTTCACCCCGCTTTGCAGGGCTAAAAACACTAGCCTGCTTGGCAGGCGCTGTAAACACCTGCCTGCTCAACAGCAGCTACAGCTGCCTGCCTGCCCAAGGAGCAGCAGCCATAAATACCTGCCTGCAGCCACACTGTTGCATTAACCCTTTCTTGCCCGAAATGTGAGTCTGCTACCCATTAAAAACTTTTACATGGGCCTGACAACAAATAAATACACAAAACACCATGTGCCCTCAACACACACATGTGCATGCATGGGATCCCACGAACACACTCCACACAACTACAATATTTGAAACTCAAAATCCAGACAATCACTACTCCCACTACAGGGCCCCACATACAAAATGTGGTGCAACGACCTCGTGAAGACAATCAGGAAACCATCTCTGAGTGGCAGCATCGCAGTGCAAGGCGGTAGGCTTAATCTCAGGGGGCGTCCCCAAGAGGCTCTGCCTCCCTCACATCACATGAGGCTTGGGCATTCATACTGACCAAAATGCACACTCATTCCGATGCAGGTGGCCAGCCTACATGGGAATAAGTGGCCAGCAGTATTTATAAAGGTCTGCAAGGGTCAATAGAAGCACAGACATATTTGCCAACCTCTACTACATAAGTATTACAGAGAGACTGTATAAAATGAGTTGTATATCGCCATTCACCTGATATCTTTGATAAGAGCGTACAAGAGATTGTCCCACCACAGGTTTTGATCTGGCACATACACCACCAGGAAAGCACACAATATATCTGCATCCTCCATCCATCTCACTTCCCCCTTTACAGCTGCCCATTTATCATAAGGATTTGAGGGAAATAAATCAGGCTCCTTTGCTGGATCAAAAGGACTATCCAGGTGAGCTTCAAAATGATCAGGCATCAAAATCTCAGGAGCAGCAACAGCAGTCTGATGAATGTGCACAGGCTCCTCATTAATGTGTTCTGGAGTTTCAGCATTATCAAGTGCAATTAAAACATTTCCTCCCACAGGTCTCAGGTGATCTAAGAGTAGGCTCTTTCTTGGGATTAACAGAGCTCAGGTCAAAAAGATCATCTTCATCCCCTCTCTCAGTCTTAGCAGCCACAGCAGCAACTGGTGGAGGTTCTGGAGGGGAGCGAGGGGGGTCACCGGGCTTCGAAAAAGGGTAATCTGGTCCCTTCACATCTCTTTCAGGACTAGAAGGGATATGAACTCTTTAGAAGACCTGTATTGTAGATTAGCTGTAGCTGGGGCACCCAGACCATCCATCTCATAATCAGAATCGTTCCCCAGTGTCTTTATCTTCTTCCCCCGGGATTTTACATGAAACTACGGTCTCCCTGGTAGGTTCTTTAAGTTGCACATCAAGCTGCGCAACAGTGGCCGGGGGCAAGGTCACACAGAGAGAAGCGCCATCCCCTTCAATTGGAGGACTCTTATTTGAAATCCTTCCTCACCATGGGTGCCCGTGCTTTGATCATTAAGGGGGGCTGAGGGCTCCGCTTTGTCTTTCGGCTCTTTAAATGGCTTTAAAGTCTCAAAGAGCAACCGCCACATTATCAGTAGCATCTGAGCCTGTTTCTTACTTAATAATAGCATTTTTTGGAGGAAAAAATCTACATCTACATTCACCCCCACTTCTTCAAAATTAACTTCCACATAGATAGAACAATACTGTCTTCTTTACTTCAATTAGTCACCATGTTATCCCTGGTGGCTCACCTTCCCAGTGTCTTGAACTCCTAGGATCGTGCAGTCTCCACTGCACTATCTGCTTCACCAGGCTCGGATTGTCCCTGATGGCTCACCTTCCCAATGTTTCGAACTCCTAGGATCTTGCAGTCTCCACTGTGTTATCTGCTTCACCAGGCTCCATCCCCCCAGCAAACACTGGTCTCTGTTTCAACAATGTTCTTGATTCCTTGTGGAATCAGATCGTGATCACCAATTGTGGCAGGGTAGTCAGGACGGCCAGAAAATAGCCACATGAGAGGTAGAGAGTTTAAGCAGCAAGTGACCTCGTTCATTACCAGGAGCTCCTATTTATATATCCTTTTGCATAGCATGGTACAATCTCATTGGTCAAGCATAGCATAAAAGATACTTATTTGCTAATAGTTTGTTATTCTATTTATGATTGGTTGTTGATTCACTGTTCAAAATTTTTACTTTGTCAACAGAGACTAACTTCCCTGTTGTACAGTTCCAGGCTCTGGATTTCTTCATCCTGTTTTCTTGCCACATCATCACAACCCCCCATGTTTCCACAATCCTCTACAAAACACCACCACATACATGAAGACTGTCATGAAAGACCTGCTCCCCCGTATGTAACAGCACATTCTTTGCCCATGAATCTAGCTGGAAAATGTGCTAAATCAGAGTGTTTGTGCAGGAAGAGCGGAAGCATGCCATATTTGTCAATAATCACACAGATTTAACATCAGAGTCATTTAAACTAATAATCTCTGCTTTCCGCATTAACAGTGATAAAATGACCTTGATAGAGAGGACACCACAAGCTGTCCTCCTCTTCTGGTGAGGATGGTGATAAAAAGGGGACCACTAGACCTTGGACTCAGATAATCAAAGATAAGCAAATTATTTTCCCTTTTAATGCAGATCAAGTTATGGTATCAATCTGTTGTTCTGTGACTGGAAGACAAATAATGGATAGTAATATATATATGTTGCAAGAGTTTAATCCAGTAATACTGCCATGTACTTGTCTTGATGCTGTACTGCCTCTAGGTCAGAACAAGACCAGGGTATGCACCTTCCATAATAAAAACACAGATGCCCAGGCTGAATAAGAATTGCATCATGCTCCAGACTCTCTTTCAAGAGAGACATCTGGGATAACTAAAAAGTACTAATGAACATATCTGTCCCACAACTCAGATTCATTTCCCAGGCACAAAGTAACGTGAGTGAATAAGGGATGTCTGGAAATGCATGGTGTTGGGATGCACAAGGAAATGAACCAAATGCACAAGTCAAGGCGTCTGTTCCCTCTACAGACAGCGCTTCTTATTGAAATACAGCATTTCTGATGCTTCTTTCTGGAGATCAGTTATTGGGTGCTTGTAATTCTTCTTTACCTGGAAACTAGACAGAGGACAGAGATCAAGAGTTGGTACATTTTGCAATCTGGGTAGATAAGCAATACAATGGGTAGAATAAAGGAAATATTTTCAGTCAGCTTTTGACTTTTTCCCTTACAGAAAAAGTGAAAAACCAAACAAACAAGAAGACATTTGCTCAGCTTCACTCTTAGACAAAAAAACTTAAAGCCAAGAGATATTATAAAACTTGCCTAAGACACCCCTAGAAGCTTAGAATACATCATAAGCCTAAATTCTAAAGGTGGATAACACAGAATAAAAGACATAATTTTAACTAGTAACTTCCAATCCAAGCCAACGCACAAGAGCAGCACTCAGAGAATGTATCATCTATTTAGGCCAAAAAGACATTTGAGATTTGAATTACAGACCAGTCAGGCTCACTTCTGTGCCTGGCAAAATCTCGGAGTAGATTCTACTGGAAGGCATGCTGAGGCACATGAAAAAAACCCAAAGTGCTTGGTGACAGCCAGCACGGCTTCACAAAGGCGAAATACTGCCTGACCAATTTGGTGGCCTTCTATGATGGGGCTACAGAATTGATGGACAGTGGTAGAGCAGTTGATGTCACCTACCTGGACTTGTGCAAAGAGTTCGACACTGTCCCACATGACATCCTTATCCCTAAATTGAAGAGACATCAGTTTGATAGGTGAACCACTGGGTGGATAAAGAGCTGGATGGATGGCCACATGCAAAGTGTTGTGGTGAATAGCTCAATGTCCAGCTGGAGATCAGTAATGAGTGGTGTCCCTCAGGGATCGGTGTTGGGACCAATCTTGTTCAATATCTTTGTTGGAGACATGGAGAATGGAATTGAGTACACCCTCAGCAAGTTTGCCAATGAAACAAGCTGTGTGGTTCGGTTGATACGCTGGAGAGAAGGAATGCCATACAGGGGGACCTTGACATGCTTGTGAGGTGGGCTGATGTCCACCTGATTAAGTTTAACCATGACAAGTGCAAGGTCCTACACCTGTGTCGGAGCAACTGCAGGCACAGCTACAGGTTGGGCAGAGAAGAGATTCAGAGCAGCACTGCAGAGAAGGACTTGGGGGTGTTGGTCGATGTGAAAATGAACATGAGACAGCAATGTGCACTTGTGTCACGAAAAGCGTTGGGAAGAACTTGGATACGCTCAATATGAGTGATCAGCAAGCTTCAAACTTTATTAGGTGATGCTACAGGTTTATAGG
>JANRGW010009398.1:0-33289 GCA_024733675.1 Psilopsiagon aymara | reverse complement strand
AGGTGTCCTGTCTCTGCTCCCTCCCGGCTCCCCCTCCTCCCTGGCAGAGCATGAGGCTCCAAAAGTCCTTGGCCAGATCAAACATCCCTAAGCCATAACTAAAAACACTGGTGTTTTCAGCACTGTTCCCAGGCTGAAAGTCAAAAACACAGTGCTGCACCAACTACCGAGAAGGGGAATAAAGACTGCTGCTACTGCTGAACCCATAACATTATCCCTTTCTGTAATGAACACTGACTACAGCCACACTGCCAAACTAAGGAGCAAGGTGCTGTGCTGCTGGTCATACAGACAGATCATTTACTGTATTAGCTTCCTGCTTGCCTCTGATTTGGACTGTTTCAGGAAGCCCTCTCCAATCAAAGCAATTATGCTCAATCAAAGCTCAACATACAGATTGACTTCCTGCAGGTGGAACCAAAACCAGCAAGAGATTTATCACTAATCCAAATTAAATTTGTAAGTACACTTATTTTACACTGCACTTTAATTTATTTTTCCCTCAATAATGCTGGAACCTGCAGAAGTAGATGAAACTCGCAATTCATAGAAAAGCTACACAGCCACAACACCATGTTGTACTGGATCCCCACAGCCCAGTGGGCCCTTAACAATAAGTCTCCATTCCAAAACCAGATCAAATACCACAAACGTCAGCATACCTGGTGGAGGGATTTCTAGGTCAGTTGTCTGTTGAACATTAGTACGACCAGGTCTTGGGTCAAAAGCAGGAACCAGAGCAGAAAACTGCCTTTTCAATACATAATCATCATCCCATGTTCTTCTACGGCCTCCTTTGGTTTCATACTCCTCCTCTTCCTAACAAAGAAAAGTAGTGGTTTATTAGATTCTGCTACAAAGAATCATTTGCTCAAAAATTTTAAAGTTGGGGAGTACAGCAGTCATGTAAACTAAAACCGGCATAAAAGGTATCAAAGCTGGCATGTAACAGTATTAGTTCCATTTAACTGGTCAAGCTGGAATCAAGAAAATTATCAAAACCACAGACATACAGAAATCAACATAAATGGGCTAACCTGACAGCAGGTGTATTTACAATTTCTGGATAGCATTAAACTTCCTCTGAAATACCGGAACACAGGGAAATACCTAGTATTACAGAGCAGCAAACTTGGTGCGCATGTTTTATGTATTCCACAAACTTTGGAATATCAAAGATTCAAATAATGGTATCAAAATAAGAATTAATTTTTCTCAAGACAAAAAGGGTTGGTTGTTTTGGTTTTTTTTTAATGTACAAATATATTGATATATAATATATACACATTTTATCCAAAGATTAAATCAAGTAACAAAATACTGGAATTATAATGGTGGGAAGAAATCTAACTTTCAATAAGCTTTAGCAAATGTTGTTTGCTTATGACTTTCCTACAACAGGCTTTTAATCTGTTCAACTCCTCATTGAGAAGAATTATATAGTGTATCAGAGGAAATAGGACTGGAACCCAAGAAAGGAAAATTTTCTTTCCAGAGCAAATATGTGCTGTGGAATCTTAAGTAAAGATTAATACAGCTATTTCTGCTTCTTCCCATGAACAATATTAACTTCTTTTAGTAATTTCTGAAAAGTGATCAACAATCTGCAAACTAAGGTTATTGTTTACACTGTGGATCCATTTAAGTAGCATTGCCTTTTCCATTCTTAGCTTCGTATCTTTTTGCAGAACGTGAAATAACTGAATATTCAGTAATGTACCTGAGTTTCTATTAAAAGCATTATCACAGTAGGTTAAAATGCTAGATCTTTAGGTTCCAATTACTGAAAGCTTGCATACTGATTACATGATAAAGTTTCTATAATTCCATAAAACAGTATTTATATTTATGTAACAAACATTAAATTATCATCAGTGAAGTCTTTTTCCTCTTAGACCTTACAATATCCATTCTGATAACCTCAGTGGTGGTAGAAGACCCAGCATTATTCATAAAACTAAAAGACCCACCAATTGAAAAGCAGAACTCACAATAATGCAGCTAAGACCCATATGTGGGGTCTTAGCTAACCTGCTGGGTTTTGGCTTCCCCTTCCCACCACCACCCAAAAAAAAAGTTATTTCCTCTGCCTACTTAAATTATTAAAGTTTGCTCCGCACAGGCCTACAGTTGAACACATCTCAGAACTGAACCATTAAAAAATTCAGTGGCCTACCCACAAAGCTAAACAAATTCACGAGGCAGTGAACTAGTAACCCATCATTTCTACTGTCTGCAAACTTGTTCTTACGCTGCTTTTAAGATGCTAACGAGATAAAGTTATCATCTATGCTAACTATACTGTACCATAACTTCCTCATATTCTTGATCATCTTGGTTATCATCTTCATTTTCATCATCTTCTTCATCTGGTTCAGGTAGATCCTCATCATCATCTAACTCTGCCAACAGAGTACTAGCTCGGCAGCTATCAAGAAAATCTATAACACATACATATATTAACGTATAGAACAGAAGTCAAGAATAACTTTTAAAGCAAAATTTTGAAACTTAAAGAATAGGAGTATTGGGAAGAGTGAGAAAACAAGTATCAAACAAGAAAAGAACTAAAACATTGCTTATGGCATAGTAATATTAAAAGCTGTGATAAAAGCACAGGCCTAACAAAAAGTTCAGGGGCCTAGTCAACAGCATAATTAACAAAGCACTTAACATTTGTATAATTAAGAGTGATCAGTAGAGTGATCATTATCTCATTTGCTTATATCAAATATTTTATAACTACACTTATTTAAAGTTACAAAACATTGCACAGAAATGGTACATACACGTATGCTAGTTGAGTATATGCCTAATTAATTTCAAAAAACAGGCTGGCAATATAATTTCCACTAAGAATGTACGGCTCAGAACTCAAATTACAACATAAGGGACATTTAAAATAAATATTTAAGACTGATATTTTAAAAGATTCAATTGCTAATTAATTTCTGTAACAAGAAGCTGAAGACAGATATACAGTTCAGTTTCACCCATCTACTACTAAAACTTCAAACAAGGCCACCCCCCAAAACCAGTAAAGAAGTTTACAGCAATCCAAGAGGGACAGGGAGGAATCTCTGAACTTTTATATTTGTTTATACACACATAAATTAACTGTATCAGCCAAACACCTTCTGAATTTTTGCCAACACCCCAACAGAAACTAAAAGGTAACTATTAATAAACAGCTGTTTATGATATATTTTAACAGTTGTTATTTAATCAAAATGTCAAATGAGAGTTAATTAAAAGAATAAATGGAGATGGCATATGCAGATATTTTAACCGACCACCTCCAAGCAGCTTAATTCCAATACCTGTTGAAATTACCAGTTCTTTTTTCAAGCAATTTCAAGAGGCAACAAAATAGAACACAACCAAATGTTAAGCAAATCAAGTATCTTTTCTTTCAGGAACATGTCACAATCCAATAAACTTTACATTAGAAAGCATTTTCCAATATCTAGCCCAGACCCTTCCTGAATTCATTTCACCAACTTGATTCCTAGATACTACCCTCCTTGTTAACTAGCTATTCTTTCACAGTATTCACATCCAGCAAATCACTCCTGTCCTAGTGTCTGTTTCTAGAGAATAGTGCCCGCATAACTCTGGATTTTGTTTTGGTTTGTCTGGATAATTCCATTCCCCGTGCCATTTTAATTTCTGTGATCTTTCCAATTTTTGCAATTACTATTATAGTATTGAGATACCTGGAACCTCATACACTATTTTAAGCTTATAATGTGCCTAATGGCAGATGCTTTTCAATCACCAAGTAATACAAGATATCTCAGACTGAGCATGTAGCCTACACAACACAATGAGAAATAACATTTTGATTTTTATTACAGGTTCATAATGCAAACTACACTAGATACTAAACTTATTTGATTAAGGAAAAGATTAAGTGTCTAAATAAACTATAGCATAAATAATAACATGGGATAAAAACAGCTGAAAAAAAAAGACCTGAAAACAAGGAAATACTACTAATGTTAACATTATTTTACTTAGTGCCTTACAGAACTAGTAACATACAGACAGCTCAACTTTCAAATACTTTTCAGTAAGTAAACTACTACATGAGAAGATCATAACAATGGGAAAAAAGAAAAAATAATTAATGGGAAGTCTGCTTACGTTCATTTAAAAACGAAACTTACCATATAAAGAATATTCTGCCTCCTGACCTGTATCGCTCTCACTAGATGTTGATGTTAGGCTAGTAGTTAGAGTATTACTAAGCGACTGACCAACAGATAAAACTGTAGTTGCTGTAGCTACATTGCTGCTGCTAGTAACACTGGATGTAGACATGGTCACTGTTGATGTGGTACCAGTTGTAGTCAGATTAGGAAAACTTTGGGCACCCATAAGAGGAGAAGCTATAGATAAAGATACGGTAAGATAAAATAAATGATTTGATGACTTGAAGAGTACATTTACATGCATGACTCCTGTGTTGAAAAACATATTTGGAGTTGAAAAATTATCAGGTGTTACAATAAAGGATAACAGATAAGGGGGAAGGGTTTCCCAGTGCAAAAGTGCACCCTGCAATGCAGATGCCCACTTCCAAGCATATCCCCTTGCATACATTTAAACCAAATAATTTCATTAAATAAATCCCACTGTAAATCTGAAATTACTTAATTTGATTTTCAACATCCTGAAAGTATTTCTGAAATCTGTTACTCCAATGCTGCACCTGTCTTTAAGCCTAAATGGTAATTTAGCCTATAAACAGCAAAATAATTAAAATTATACAGGTAAACAGAGAACAAAACATAAGACAAATGTGAAACTTGTGATTTTTATGCATTTTTCTACATTTCTTAAGGCAGCTATTAGTTGTTATCTCTCACAACTATCAGCACATATACTCACAATGGGCAACATGCCTGAGTTGGCAATACTGTGAAACATGTGATTTAATACCTTACTTATGCTGGACTACTTATATAAGTAATTTTCAGAGTAAGCAAGCTACAACTAAGTTAGGCTACTGCACATTCAGTGTATAAAACACAATAAATGATTTTTAACAACTGAAGATGTAGACTAAATTCACTGTAAACTCAATAGAAAGAATTTCAGGTGGTGTACCTAACTATGAGTTGTATCTATGCTCAACTACACATTTACATTCCCATCTTCAGAACATTTTCTCATGCTTATCTTCAAGCACAGATGAGAAGCCACATTTGCATGTGCAAATCTGAGAGGTCTCCTATACTTAAATCTTACATTTTTCAATCAACCTTTTCTAAAATTCATCAAATGCAACTTTTGCAATTTTTAAGTCACTTTCATAATTGCAGCTTATGTAAGCTGAGGCACTACTTTCTTAAAAACATAAAGTCTGAATTTCAGACTATCAAGGTTTGCAAAGGTTACTACCCTTGAAGAAAGATACAACAAAGATTCCTTCCTTCAGTGCCTTTGTCGCTGTTTCTATATTTGTTGATTGTCAGATACTTTTTTTTTCCCCTTAGAAATGGAAGTAACGGATTGCAAATACGAACATGCAAACAAAATACCAGCAAAGGTGAACCAAGCAGGAATATAGCACTTGAAATTATTTCTGTGCATGGCGAGGGAGAGAGTGAAATTTAAATTTAGCACTATTAATAAGCTCATCTCTCTGGAAGCACAAAAATTCTCCAAACCAAAAAGTTTTTCTTTTGTTGTTTAAGAATTTGAAAATAATTTGTTCAGTATTTATATCTTCTACACACTTCTAATGAATTAACAGTAAACTCTTTGCTGTTACAATAAACAGAAAAAAGCCATTAAGTGTCAGCATTTTATTTGCTCTGAATTCAAGAACAAATTGAAATTGGCTACTCTAGACACCACTTAACTCCTGGCAAATACCCACGATTTTAAATGCTACCACTACAGCAAGTCCAGAAAACTTACATCTGTAATCATGATTTCAGACTTGACTTGAAGAGGGTGCAGGGATGGAGTGCCACTTTTTCTAATTGGGGGCAGGTGGTTTGGTTAGATGTTTAAACTTGGGCAAACCAAATAAATAAATATTTAAGCTTTTCACAATGCTCTAGTAGAACTTCAGTGAGATTGCTCAAATTTAGTCCCTGATCTCTTTTTAGGGCACAATTTCCCATTAACTGTTTATATTTGCATAAAAACACAATACAAAATAATTCCAACATGAGGGACACTTTTAAAGCATAACTGCGTTTTCAATATTAAATCCAATTTTTAATTCACCACATTCTTATTTCTACTTCAGCAGTGTATGGTATCAAAAACACTGAAGTTTCTCACTATGTTTTGCAAAGACGTTCTACAAGCTGCAAACATTCCCTGCCCCCTGCTATCACAATTTGAACATAGGAATACGCTAAAAATTCTCCCCAACAAAGAAAACACTATTCAAAAACAGTTTGGAATGCTAAAAGCAAACACCACATTTTAAAATAAGGAAGCACAAAAATCCTAGAAGAGTCTAAAAACTTAACAAGAGTCAAGTGTGCATATTTCTGGCTTGGGTAATTTGACCTTTTCTAACTTGCCTACCTCATGAAATGCAGCTCTACAGTTAAAATACTATCACTCTCACTGAACAAAATACTTAACAAGGCTGGCTGAGTAACAACTCGAATGGGAGCATGCTGGAAATTCAGAAGAGTGAACACTCAACAAGCAGGCTTAAACAACTTGCCTGCTATCACCTTGATCCTATGTATCTTCAAACATGCAAATGTTAAAGCATGTACACAATGCCATTTAAACTACTTTTAACTATAAACTTCCTGACACTTAATATGCCTGAACAATTTGCTGAATATAAGCTTCAATGACCATACCACCTTCAGAAAACATACACAGAGTACCAAGTTATTCAGCCTGACAGAGCACAGGAAGCTACTAACATTTCATCATACTGCAATTTACTCTTTCCTTTCTACTGTGTTCTTAGCTCTTGAGTTCAGAGACTTCACAATATGCACAAACTGCCTTTCCTGAGGAAAATGGAAAAATAACAGAAACAAGCACATACACAGTAAGTATGCAAAATCTGCCTAGATTGGAAAGCAAGAGCATTCTACATTAGCTACTGCTGCTAGTCACCCAGCCTCTTGATCTAAACCATAGTCTCTCTCTTCTTAAACATGTAATAGACCTATCTGATGGGTATAAACAAGACTGTAATCTGACATAATAGGGCAATGTAACACTTTCCAGCTGACACAAACTCTTGTGAGCTCTTCATGAGTTCTACAGGTACATACAAGGTCAAGGCTGCTCTAAGTTCATTCCCTATCAGGCCAGAAGAATTCAAGCTTATTCAAGTCTAATGAAAGTAAAAGAAACAACAGAAGCTTCAAATAAAAATAATCACAGGTTACTTACTTGCAGTACTCATTACATTTCTTCCCAAAGTATTAGTATTGTTATCACTGCTACTTCGGCTTAAATTCATGTTGTTTGTGGCATTGGTACGTGCTATGTTCGCCACTCTTCGTACAAAGGACTCCAGGCTAGAGGTTTCTCGAGATGATAAATTAGGAACACTTGCACTAGAGCTCATCGGTGCCCCAGCAGCCAACAAAGAACTGACTGAGAGTCTATTACTTGCTGAAGAGCTTAGAGGTCGTTGGGAAGCTGCTTCTTTATTAGTCAGTTCGGAGACTGAACTCACATCAGGAGAGCTTACGCTAACAATTCCCATGGATATAGCACTGGACTCCCCAGGAGTACGTATTGAGTTATCAGGACCTAACTTCCTCTCTGCGTTTTCGTTTCCCATGTCCGCTGTTAAGGTGCTGGTGCTTGCACTGGAAGATGACCCTACGTCAGCCTGAGGCACACTATCAGCGGAAGACAGAACAACAATTGGTTCATGGATGTCAGTGCCTGAAACTATGTTTTGCTCCATTACACTTTCTGATCTCCGCTCCATTTTGGTCGAACCCAAGCTGATGTCGCTGCTACTGGCCACGCTACACACAGAACTGCTACTTCCTTTTCTACTTGAGGAGCCTGCAGCAGCAGTCGTCTTGTCTGGACAGTTGTTTTTCACCAAGCTGCTCCATGACTGCGTTGTGCCTGAAACAGTGGATGAAACAGGTTTGGGTGATGCCGCTGAATCAGGGTCGTACCCTGGTGCAAGCTTGAGGTCAAATTTTCCTTCTGCGCCCATACGGTAAGAGTTAGAGCCACCAGCATCCCAGGTGACATCAATCCAGCCTGGAAAGGGACAGGAGTTTGTGAGATCCAGCAGAAAGCAGACAGGAGCGTGTCAGACAGTAGCTCCACAATGTGGGATCAGGTTCTCATAAAGGCTGCATGTCTGAATTGCTAAATAATCCTTAATGCCAATTAAAAAGTGGTTAAACCTAAATGATTTGGTGTTTTAAAATGTTGTTAATACAGAGGCAGCAATATCTTGATCAGCCTCTAGCTTCAGGATCCCAGAATCCAGCCAGAAGTTTGCTTCAGGAAGAAGCCTGACCTACTAGGATCTCTCAAATCTTTATTAATTAGATTCTCTAATAACAGAAATGTATATTAAGATGTTTCATAACTTTAGTAACATCTGTCAAGAAATCATAAATCTTGCAAGGACATTCTATAATGTGTCTCTTTGCTGGATGCTTGTGGATGAGCATGTTTACCTGACAGAAGACATGTGATTAAACAGATTAGTTTGGAATTTCTTCTTATTATTATTGCCCTATAAAGTGAAAGAGTTAATTTACTGATACTCATCCTTTCATTCTGAAAATTTACAGACTCAAATATTCTTACTCATAGAACAAGGCTTACAGTAGTCAGGTAAGAACTACCTCATGTAAAATTTCAGGGCAGAAAAAAATACTTTCATAGAATGAAACTTTATACTGGGACCAAAGACAGAAAAGAGATGCTACTCTCCAATTCCTTTAGTAAATTATTATTTAGAGTACCAGTATTTTTTTACTAGCTAAATGCAATAAATTTGCAATAATGAGGGTAACATGCAAAATTTAGACAGAAATAGGGGGCAAAACAATTTATTTTTGCTTCCTGAGTACGTAACATGATTTCAGAGTCACCTACAAAAATTCCTTCTAGCATTCTTACTGTATGTTATCTGTAACAAAACTTGTTGTCAACATTTTAACTGATCTACATTTTCTTCAAAAATAAAATGTCTAAAGCTCAATTATTTTCTGTAACTTCCAACAGAAATTCAAAACAAGATGTCTGGTCCAGATGTACACACAGTTTTCTTTAATAAGAGTGCTAACTTAAAGTAAAATATTTTTTTTAGTACTGCAAAGTACACTTTTATCTTATAACTATCCAAAAGTCTTCACTTCTAGACCAAAACAGAGTATCAGAGGTAATTTTCTGTTTAGAAATATCACTCTGGAGGAGGAGTATTTAAAATGGATAAAGTTTTCAGATAAAAGTGGACATCTCATCCCCACATGAGCAGGTTTACATCACTTTACTTTTGTATTATTTTATTCCATCTTCATGAGCCATATCTGAGTAGCTTCATGTCACTAAGCCTTGAAAGTGGTGAAGCAAGTCTGATGTTTTTCCTTTCTACAGTTTATTTGCCTTGCTTATTAAAAAAAATAAGTGGCTTCATACTGCAGTTACAGTATCGTTTTCCCCCTTAATGAATATCTGGACAAGGTATTTTCTAAAAGCATAACTAATTAACTATTCTTGTTTTGTATAGGTCATTTTCCTAAATCATTAATTACAAGTAGTTTTAAATCTGCACAACTTTTTTATACATATGCACTTGGAGAATTGCTACTCCATTATTACAGCCCTAAAACAACTCAAGATTTGTCTAAACTTGTGAATAATAACTAAAAGGTCAATGGGATACTATTTTCAAAATTCTGTTTAAAAGATAACTGTGGTAGGAATAAGAGTCTGCTAATGTGTTTCACATTGTTCGGCATCACCATTTATCATTGATAAATGAACCTCAATTTCACCTATGCTTAAAAGGGAAAGCTTCACTGGAACATAGGAATGAAAATACTGATTTAGTAGAATACTACTCACCAATAATACCTAAAGTCTTCAAAGTGAGAATGTAGCTATGGATACTGTTGCATCTGATAAGAACAATATAGAGATGATGGAAGAATTCCCTACAAGCCAGCCTGAATGGCTTAAATAAGATTCAAAGTTTCAAAACATTTTAAGACATTGTACTTTGGACATTTCTCCATCCTTGAGAGCTGACAACCCAGCAAACTAGAAGAATTTTTTAAATCTGGCTAAGAATAAGCTTAAGGGTGGCTGAAGATGCTTCAGAAACAAGGTAAGTTTTATATATCCCTAAACAGAGGGAGAAAGGGGAAAAAGATGGAAAGCATGTTCAGCAAAGGTCATCACCTCTTCTGGAACCTCCTTAGTATCTTATCTTCCTGAGCACTGACTTCCCTAACTAATGCAGGTTTTTGTTTTGCTCCTTAAGTTAATTACTTTTCATGCTTTTATTTTAAAAAAGTAGCTACTTGATCCCAATGAAGCTACCAAAGTAGGAAAGGTACAGGATACAACAAAAGTCAAGAAAAATATTGCAAATGCTAAGCTAGAAGGAATGAAGATGGTAATTACAGATTTTGCATGCCCAAAGCTTAAACAATCAGTTTGCAGCAATCTCCTTCATATACTTTTTCTTCTTTATAACAATGTCTAAATAATAATTTGGTATTTTAATCAAGTAATTGCTTTACAAAACTTTCACTTACAGCAACAATTTTTTTCATGCATTAAAAAGGAATTTCACAAATGGACCACAACAGTTGTAGCATTTATGTTCCTTCTCCCCAAAATATTCAACTTCAACACACTACAAAGGAAGTACTTCACTGCTACCCATTCCACATGAACTAATCATGCTACAGGCATTTACAAATTCAGGCAATTTTTGCTCACCATTATGCAATTCTCCTGTAACAGTGCCTTCCCCCTGTGGGCTTCCATCCTGATCTCTCCATTTCCAATCAATTCCTCTGATCACACGAGCTCCTGGAACCATGTATTTCAATACCTGAGAACGGACCAGACGTCTCTGACGTCGCAGATTTGCTTCAGCTTCTTTAGCAGCTTTTCCTACAAGAAATGTAAAAGATGAAATGACTTAAAAGTACTGAATGGGGAATAATTTTTAGCCTGTTTCTAAGCAAGTTCCACTGCAAAAGTTAACCTGCTTTTTCACGCTGATTTTTATATTGTATGTTCATTAGCACTTTAAGAGAACAAAAACAGGATGTACACATTCTTTTTCTTACCCAGCTGATCTTCACATACTCCATTCACAGTGCCATAAAGTTCAAATCCAGACAGGGAGAGGTAGTGTGTTTGCCCACTGGCATTCTTGCCCATCTGTTTTATTCTAACATGCCTCCAACCTTGTTTCTCATCTTTAGGAGGATCTAAAGGCCATGTTGCTGTAGACCTTTACATTTATCAGGGGAGGGAAAAAGGAAAGAAAAAAAAAAAAAGGAAAGAAAACAAAAGGAAAAAAAGATGAAATAAAAAAACCTTAGTACCAAAGCAAACAAAACCATAATGCTGATCATGTATGGATAAAACCAGAAAACTACCCAAGAACACAAGGTACATTAAACCTACTAACACCAGGGACAAACTCTGGATGAGTGCTGGTATAAATGCTATCTCAGAAAAACATCAAATGCAAGATTTATAGTGACAGAAAAGCATAAATTCCATTATGTGAACCACAGAGACCTTATGAAATACTTACTTTCCAGCCAATCCTTGAAAACTTAGATCACCTGCCATTCCTTTATACAGTTACATTACTACACCTACAGAACACATAAAATTAGTCTACAGCCGAGTATGTTTCTCCTGAGCTCAGTTTTATAGGAAATTATAAAATACACTGACATACCCTGGTTCGTTGAGGCTACAGTCATCAACATGCGTATACAAAGTAGTCCAGTTCTGTCCATCCTTAGATACCTGGAAAACCCAATTTCTGAGAGCAGATCGTCCATAACCTCGAGCATGGCGTAATGTGTAAGCTGATGGAATAACCCAAAGGCCAAGATCTATGGCAAACCAAGCATTCTTATCATCGTTAGTATGACAATTGAGAGCTGAACTGTCCCGGCTTAGGATGTCTTCTAAGCGGCCATAAGGCAGATTTCTTCCTTCTGAGGACGTAACCACTACTAACCCATAGGCTGCTGGATTTACCCACTCATATGCAGTTCTATATTAAAAAAGAAAAATGTACTGTTCAATTACTGCCTACATGAAAAAAAAATCCCACAACATTAGTAACATTTGACATTTACTGTAAATTATGTATTACAGGAGAGTTTGTGACATCACGTTACTACAGTGGCTTTAAAAAATTAGAACAACAGAAATAAAACCACCAACAACCATGGCAAACAAAGACCAAACTTCCCCACCCCTTCATTTGTAAGCATACAAACAAACTCTCAACACAACTTCAGAGTTTTGTATTTTTCTATTATTTAGACAGAGCAAAAATAAATGTAATTCTATTGATCCACAGTAATATTAAAGATACCTCCCACACCCAGAAAAATTGTACATTTCATTTCATTATGAATTCTCTCTTTGCCCCCACCCATGCATCACAGTTGTGTCCAACCTCAAAACATCTAGCTTTGAAGGAACTCACTTTGCATTTGTTCCAATCCAGTAAATAATTCCATTTTCATCAAAATCATGTTGATGTCTGAACACAAATGTTTGGCCTTCACGGAGTTTTCGTACAAAAACAAATGAAGCCCTATCAAAGTCGTACCATTGCTTTGCTACCTATATATGAATGAAAAGAAATCAAATATCAGAGTCAGAACACAGCCATTCCCTGTGAACTCTGTGTGTGGTATGTTGCTCACCATTTTCAGGAGATACTGTTCCAGAGATTCAACAGTTGCCAGTGGCTCCATCTTTAGCATTCTACCAGTTCTATCTATTAAAGATGTCTCCCCTGAGGAACGTTCCAAACGAAACCTCAAGCGCCGTGTTAATATCTGAAAGGGCAGCTCAACATTAACATTGGCTTTTCTGACTTGGTTTTGTAATTCTAAGAAAAGCAGTGTATTTCACTATAAGAGTTTCAGTGTCGTATCAAGTATTTTTATTGTGCAAATAAGAAAACCATATTCTAATTTAATGCTTTAAAAAGTAATTCCCTGGTGATTCCATTTTTTCAATTAACCAAACAATTCCTTAATATGACAGTCTACGTATAAGATAGTATTTTCTCATTTTTCATGTGTTTTCATTGCTTTTCTTTCCAAATCTTGTAGACTAGCAACTACAATACAAAAACTGAAAATGATTTTTCAAAATATTCAATAGCAGAAGTGGTTTTGCAACTTCCTGCAACTATTTGCTAATAATGTAACATCAAAACAGAAATATTGAAACTTCACTGCCATCTTGCAAAATCCTTAAGTGTGATTTCCAAATACAGAAAATTAAGACTTGAACTGGATAAAACCAAGTACCGTTTTTAGCCAAACTGCAGCTTTCCCTTTTAAAAAGCTGCTAATCCTGCAGGTGTCTCGTATTACCAAAAATCACACTTCCCTAGAAGGGACCCACATTTAACAATTATAGCCCACCACTAGCCATCACAAGTAAACATGACTTAGAATTGTTTTCAACAAAAAGCTTGTTCATGCTAAATAGGGGCATATTCCCACATAATGAGAATAATGCTTGAAGGCAAAAGAAAGAACAAACACATTATCTCTTCAATCAAAATTTACTTTCACTTCACAGTGTAAAAGTGGCACCTTTAGGTTAAGTGTTAGAGGAAACAGATGCTAAAAAGTTTGCCATTCTTTACCGAATTCTACCCACTTTCACAACACATGCTTCATACAAACTTCATTTACCTGAAGATTATATGTAGATCCTGGTGTATCATACAAATGGAGAGGTAGACGCTCAATAGATTCTAACACCGCTATCAACTTCCGAATTAATGCAATTGCTGGACGACTGTGAAAATGAACAGCTACCATATTACCACACAACAAACAGAAAAAAATCCTACACTATCTCAGAGAATAGTTCCCAGGTGTAGCAAGTATCTTGGTATGCTATTTCTACTGGTATTGTCTGTTCTAGTCACAGGGCTACAGCACAGTGAGAAAAATATTAGTCTGCACAGTGATGAACAAGACACCTTTCTATCTGTCAACAGAGGTACATGCAGCACAGTTGACTCTTACAGACAGAAGTAATACAGTAAAATTTTCAATTGCTACTTCAATAGCAGATGTTGTCTTTTAAAGTCCAATTTTCTTTTCCAGAGGTTGACACATTGAAAGGGAAAGAACAGGTTTTTCTTGTTTTTAAGCTATTTTAATCATACCATACTGCTTCACGGATATGAAGGGTTTGTTTTGTTTTGCTTTTACCTTTCATCATCTTCATTTTCACTGAATGCTGTTTTGAAAACGTTTATTCTCTCTACCAGTTGACTACAGTCTTGCTTCACATCTAAATCAACGTTCTAAGAGAAAAAATTAAATAAAACAGATGATACTTTTAATACAAAGCAATATATTAATTCTTCACACTGGCAAAAATATCCCTTCAGTCTCACGGAATTTCCTATTTAAAATCTGTATGTGAAAATCTAAATTATATCAGCCATGAGAACTGACCAATGTTAACATTTTTAATGGCTTATTCAAACTAATCTATTGTGATAGGATATATCCAACAGGTAGACTACCAACTGGAGCAAGTCTGCCTGATTTTCATTGAGACAGGAAATAGCCATTGTTTATAACAGGTTTTCCAAAGTAAAGCACATGCCTATGTTTTTTTTTAAAAAGAAGTTCTTATTTAGAAACTTATGTTCTATAAACTCACATTATTTAAAACTGTAAGCAATGATTGAACTAAGCCACTACTGCACATTTCATATGGAGAAATAGTATTCTCGTCCTTCAGTAATACAATTAAGTCTTCCAAAGCAGTCTTCATTAAATCTCTCCAAGTATTTTCTCCCTCAATACACTGGAAGACAAAAAGACAATTACGGTGAAACAATGTAACAGTATTTCTAATTGCCTCATTCGAAAAACAGCATCCCACCAAAGTACATAACTAGGAATTACATGCATTAAACCCACCCATATTTCAGATAGATATACTGTGACTTTCCTTTGTCCTTTTCCTTTCCATGACAGACTGATTTGAACGTCATTATGTGATTTCCACTGACATTACACATTATAAATTAAAGGAAATACTTACGTGTCTGTTTGTGTGAAGTTCCCATGCAGATTCTAACTGTGTTGCTATGTTCCTCAGTGTTACAACTACTCCACGAGGCATGCTTTCAACAGCTTTAAAATGATCGTCATACAAATCTCTTGCCATAGTGCGTACCTAGAAAATGGATTATGATTATCAGAAGTCATACCTTTACTGTAATGAGACTACTGTTATTCCCCCAAATACTAGAAACATGGTCACCTTTTATAAAGAAGACCATGACATATACAACAGACAGGGAAAAACTGAAATCTATCACACATCATGAAAGGCAAAGGTTGTGAAAGGCAGAAAGTACATACAAATACATGGAATCTTACTGAAACTTTTGGAAATTAAGCTTACATGCATACACAAAACTACAACGCAAAGGTAGGAGAAAAGATCAGGCTCAATCTGTGAACCTGTTTCAATAGAACTCTATCATGGATCCACTAATCATTTCAGAGGTAAGATTAAGGGGGTTTATACAGTTTCTGAATGCTCTATTCATATTCCTTAAACCAAGTCACACAAAAAGTCCTTATGTGACCTTCTGCTAAGAATTACTCTTCCTATAAAGCATGGATCACAGAAGATACAGCTCAAATAAACTAAGTTCTTATTAAACAACATCCTGCTTATAAGAAATTTCTCCAAAAATCATTCCTTTTCATTATCAGCATACATACAACAATACATTTCACAAGCTTCAGAGCTACACAGTGCAATCTCAGGTACAAAAGCGTACTGCCTTCCTTTTATCGTTCCACCTATCCTCATTCATGCAGTATTTTAATTTTCAATTTAGTTTCACATTTCCTCAGACATAAGTGTCCTTACATGCTGCAATTTTCTGGTACAGAACATACCAGCTGCACTGTTAGAAACTGCAACTGCAAGAGAGCAGATTAGCTTGAGCCCTTGACATCAGCTGGCCACAGAACATACATGTTCTATTTTGTGTTTTTTGTAAAAAGCTCAATATTTGATTTCTCAATTTCCCCACACCCTCCATAATGAGGGGGGAAAAAAAAGGGGGGGAATTTTGGAGAAGCCTAAAATCAGGGCATTTACACATTTGGATTCACCAGCACAACTTTCAAAATGCAGAGTTTTCATTTCCATCCCCTTATCTGTCACAATATCCACTCTATGCCTCTGATACAACTGTAGTACTGAACATAACATCTTCTCTTTTCATAACATTTTTCTTTTATAAAAGAAATACGTATACAACTATAGGTCTGAAGGACTGAATTTCCATACATTTTTTAAAGAAAATGTTGGTTTTTTTCTAGGACAGCGCAGAGTTTACTAAGACTGTTGGACAGAAGCACCTGCAGAAGTGCTTTCTTACAAGTGAAGTTTTCCCCTTCAAGCTTAGCAAAAAACTTCATCCAACTGAAATCAGACATTTTAATCCTCTAAGAAACTACAACTCTAATAAAGCATACTACGAACCAAAACAAACTCAATTAAATTCTAAGTATAAAATTCACAGGGGCTCACCAACCTTTTGCTTTGTCTTCTCCAGTTTAGATTTCAGCTTTCTTCCTCTTTTGCCTGTCCAGCCCGTCACAAATTCTGACCCTGAAACGTGTTTTCAGAAAAGTCACAGACTCCTCACAGCTAGGAAAAGCAACAAACAGAAAAACTACCTCATTTACACTTGCTCCTACCTGCACGTAACACATACCTACATACTTACCCAAAGAGGTTTCAGCTGTAAAAGAATGCTTTGTTCCTCTGTTAGATTCAAACACAAAGCCTGGCAGATCTTCTTTCAGGATGGTAGCTTGCTGACCATCGGAATTGTGAATAGCAATTTCTCCTTCCTTTAAACAGGTGAGTGACCAGTTTCCTACAGTAAGTTTAGTTGGCCCTGGTGCCGACAAAATTGGCTGGCTTGTGGTAGATGGTTTTACTTGGCTTCGAGCTCTCTGCAGCTTCTCAAGGAATTCACTCCTACTTTCTATTTAAAAACAAAAACATGTATTTTTTCTTCCCACAACTGTTTAAAGCATCATATCTCTCAAACTTTTTTCTTCTAAAATTGCGAGAGCAAAACAACCAAGTACATTCAATGCAAAATTTAGTTTGAAATTAAGGGTCTTAAAGTGTTCTAAATTTCTTCCGAGTATATTTCTGTGCTTCAATAATGATTTATTTCATGATGGCATCAAAGCGAACAATGCAATTGTTTATCAATGTTGCTACTGACAGATGTGTTAAATCATCTTCACAATTACAATGGGAATATCAAAGAAATACACGATGAGCTTTTGGCCTTGCAAAAAAAACTTATCTTTTTATGGCCAGCATGAACTATTCTCAAAAGACAGTCTTCAGGAATAAGACATTAAATGAATCCTCCAAGAGGAAAACAGCAATCAACTTAATACCTTAAAACAGGTGGTGAAGAGATAAAAGCCAGGCAAAAAAATAAGTCTGAGAAGCAACATGTAATAAAAGCAAATCCGAGGTAACAGCTGTTTGCTCAGATTAAATGTCACAAGACAACAAAATATCATTTTATAAACTATACTGAAAACTTTTCTTCATCTCCTTTGCAGAATCTCTAAATTCACCTCAAAGAAAGAAATCCACAGTCCCACTACTTGATACAGTGACATTAATGTAGATGTTCCTATTCCTTCTTCAGTACAGAAAATTTAAGTGCTTCTATACTTCTGAGAAAAACATGATGTTAAAAAAAATGCTAATTTAACGGCACCACAAGAGACTTGATTAGGACTTAATATTTATATGGAGATATTTAATAGATGAAAAAGATATCTAGGTTAATCTAACCTAGTTGAAATTATTCCAAACAACTACCTCCATTTTTATTAAATTATATTTTGAAGACATTAAAAAAGCTGGACACTCCATTGGAAATGTGAATTAGCACAATTCCAGAAAATCTGACAAGTTCATAATTTAAAAAATAAAAATTCCAGTTGAAATAAAAAGGCGATAACCTCATTAAAGATTACATCCAACCTCAAAGTTAACAAGGATCTTTACCTTTCAGCATACTGATTTGATAAATAAAACTTTTATAGTCCATGTATTTGTAAAATTGCTGTTTTCCTTTTGCTGGCATGACTTACGCTCTAGGTTTTAAAATGTGCCATTTTTATTGTTTTATAATACAAAAATTAATAAATCTTTATGCAAAAATACATATGCATTCTTGAGGCATAATATTCATTACTGCTTAAAATTTGTAACATCCAGAGAGGTTTATGAAAGGATTTTTAAAACTTCATATGCAAAATTAAAGTTCTATTAATGGAACTCCTCCAGATTTACGTAACTACATTTTAAGAGATTTATTAGATAGCATATTTGCACTGAAAATGAGAGGATAACACATGATTTGGAATAATTTTGGGTTTTCCTTGGACAGATTTTTGGAACTCATTTAAAGCTTCACAATTACCATTAAATTTCAATTTTTGCATTGAACTTTCATTTTTTCTAAAAATTCAAACAAAACAAGGATTAAGCTGGTGGAGAGGGGTGAGTACAGACCTTCAAAAAATGTACACAGGATCTATATTTCCCCCTCCCACCACAACTTTCATCATGCAATACGCACTAACAAATTCCATTATTCAGCCCTCTATATTCTTGCCAGTGTGAAATTACTAAAAAGTATACCATGAGATCAGTCAGTAATGATTTAGTACATCAGAACATATAGTATAGTTCAGGACTGTAAGATACTATTCTGAGTCTATACTGTATGATAGTTATTTTAGTTACTAAATACTAGCTTCTTATCTCTTTAGTAAAGAGGCTGCTGCACACACTTAGAACTAATGGTTAAAGTTCAGGCAAATTACACTGCAATGTCAGCACTTTTAGTAGATATCTAGTTGACAAAAAGTTGGAAGAAGCCTCATTTAATCCTAGTCTGCTCCTTGCCTTCCATAATATCCATGCTAGTTATCTTGTTCAAAAATTTAGGATTAATTCAATCTTCTTAAGATTGATATGAAAAGACGCATTATCTTAAATTCTCAATCTGACTTTCAGGTTCTCTTCACTCCAGCTTCATATGAACTGTGCCCATTACACTCATGTTGTAAAGAAATAGTAAAGTGCCATCCCCACACTCACATCATTTAGAAAGAAGAAAGTAGAATTGGCATCTAGGGCCTATGAGAATTCAAGAAATTAATCTCATGGATCTTCAAATTACAACATGTGATAAGCAAGTATCTTATCACAGAAATTATTTACCTTTTAAAGTATTCTTGTTGAAAAGAATGCAATGATAAATTTTCTGATCAAAAATAAATCTAGAAAAAATACCATTAGTTGTTACCAGCTGTGTTATAGTCTAGAAACACACTGGATCACATTTTTTCTTCATGCCCAAAAAATTAATGGATGAGTCATTAGCACTTCATTTCTATCCTGAATCATAATATGTTCTGTTATTTCACTCAATGGCTTGCTGAAAACACAATAATATTGCAAAGCATTTTATGTCTGCAGGTTCATAAATGCATGAACTGTTGCAAAAAAAGATGAAACAATAAAGGAGGGTTGTTTCTGCATTCAGAACAAGTTGTGTATTCTGTACAGAAAATTAAAACCACCTGTGCATTGCCAGTGCATAAGGTCTGTTCCCTTATCCTCTCTCCAACAAACAATTAAGACACTGTAATTTGTTTCCCAATCTCAATGAGAAACTTTCCATTACTTTGTCTTCAAACACATGCAATTTCATTCTGCTAGCTAGAAGCAAACAACAATTCACCATTTCAACCTGCTTTTCCTGGGACGGCCACTACAAAGTGCTTTTAATGACTGGGGTGAAAAAATTAAGTATGCATGGAGAAGATCAAAACAAAACGAAGTTAATACACTTTTACTGGCAAGATGTTTGCTTAACACAATTCACCAAGGAAGTCAAGTTATGGTCACATGCTATCTGATAAAAAGCATCACAATTAACTGACCACCTTCCACCTGTTTACATCCTTTACTATTTAGTAAGCCAATTCCTGCAAAACAAAATAGCTCCAATGAAATTATATAAAAAAATGTAACAGTCTCAAAACTTATCTTGGACTTGAACTGCAAAGAAACTACCTGAACTATCGGATCCTCCTTCAGGGCTGCCACTGGAATACATTGTGGCCAGTTTTCCATCCAAAATAAACCTGAACCATCCATTACTACCATTAGACAGTTCCAGGGCGGCAGCATCACTCCAGATATACAGGCAGTCCCTTCCCCTAATGATTGACCAGTCTCTCCAGTGATAGGGTTTACCCTGTTGCAGTTCTTTTGCATCCTCCTGAGGTTCATCCTCCTGTAATAAAATTGTATTAAACAGAAGAAAAACAAACCAAATCAAACACCTGAAGAAACAAAAACCCAACCAAAACAAAAACCCAACCCACCCAAAAACTATTAAAAAGAAAAGAAACCCAAACAAAAAAAACACACCAAAAAGTAACACACAAACCAGTCATTTTATAAAGGCTTGAGGTGAAAAAGGACTCAAACCAAAAGTACATTATCTATACTTCTGTTAGTAAAATCTATTCTATTAAAAAAAACTTTTAAAGATACGATACTTTTAAGAAGTTTCTTTTCAGATACATATTTACCTATTCAATGATAGCAACAGCCTACTGAATGAGACATCCACCTCTATGCAAAACATGTACTGAGAAAGAATCAAAAATGGTGGAGGTTGGAAGAGCCTTCCAGAAACCATCTAGTCCGAGCCCCTGCTCAGGCAGGGCCAGCTACAGGCAGTTGCCCCGGACCACATCCAGACAGCTTTTTAACATACAAACACTAATTTATTATTTATTTATTTTATTTTAATAACAATTAAAAAAACCCCACCAACACCAAAAAGCCCACCAAAACCCAAAATCAACAGTAAAAACCTTAACTATGCATTTAAGACTTAACTATAAATCTTAACCGAATGGATAACAGAAGTAGTCTGCTATCCATCCAGTTCATCTGAGTGGTCAGTAATAGGACTACTGAAAATTGGTAAATATGCATTTAAGGTTTTCATCACGAAGAAAATTCCTTTTTTAAATATTTTTGATATACTCAATAACAATGTCTGAAACATCTGCAACTATTTGATGCACATATACTAAGAGATGACCTTTGTGCAGAAAGGACTCAGTTTGCTTCGCAGTCATTTTCAAAACGCTAGACAGAAACAAGTGTCAATCAACTTGACCATAAGTGCTTAACATTAGGAAAACTCAGCAGGTAATAATGTGCTTATGAAAAAGGAAGTTACAGAAAACAAAAATAAAAACAATTAAAACAAGTGACATATAATAAGCATTAATGCAATAACCTAACTACCCTGTCCTAGACATTTTCGTAACAGTGAAAACTGAACTAGAAGAGTTGGCTTCACAGAAACAAATAAAGCTATCAATTCTGTATTTACCTTCTCAGGCTTAGACTCCTCTTCATTTTCATCATCAGATGAAGGCCCCGCCAAAGTTGACACTTTACTAATTACACCCAGTCTAGCCAGTTGGTCTAGAAAAAGATCACCACCTTTATCCACCAAATCCCTTATGATTTGCAAGGCTAGCAAGTGGCCATCATCATCATCCTGTAATACATTGGATGGAAAGAAAATAAGAGAGGATTTCCTTACCTAAAAATAACTTTACATGCTTAACTTCATATATTGCCACAGATGGGTACTATGAACACTTTAGTGTTAGCTATTAACAAGTGTGTGGAATCAATGAATATAACCCCCTTTTCTGCACTCGTTACATACAAGGACATACATCCTTCTTCCTACCTCTTGATCAAGAACTGTAGCTGTTATCTCCACCAGTATCGTGGGCAGATTGTGGCCAGCATCAGAGTCACAAACCTCTTTCAGCAATGCCTCAGAACAAAAATGTATCATTTTTCTAATGAGGGCAAGACTTGCTTTCCTTTAAAAAGATATCATAGGGGGGAAAGAAAAAAAAAAAAAGAAAAAAGGAAAAAGATTCTTACAAAGTTAAAGTAAGCAGTAATCAAAGCAACAAAACAGTTCAAAACTGCTTTTGCACTATATTTACGCATGCTTCCAAAACAGTACTTCTTTTTTGAGTTTCAGATCTTGTTACTGAAACCAAAATAAGTTACTGTTAAGTCCTAGATTATCTCTAAGAATAATTCACCTACTGAACATTCTTGATTATACAGTACTAGGAGTCTAATGTATTTTTCTCTCCTCAACCCTTCTCCAGGTAAACCTATTCTACGTTCTGTTGTTATCCACCCTCAGTGACAGCAATTCATTTCTGAACACTGCATCTTCCTCCCCAGTAGCCAGCCCTCCATTTCTGTCACATTCTTCTCATGTTTTGGCAAGATCCTTATAGTATTAACGTCTGAAATAACTTAGATCATACAGCTTTTCATACCACAATTAATTTGGAAGCCAATCCAAATTATGGCTAAAGGCAAATTTTTTATTTTACTGGAACTTTAAAAACATTATTTACCCAATTAATAAAGAAAACTTTAAAATACAGAAAGCCAACTACTTCTTTTCACAATCCGCAACAACAGTTAATAGTGCACAGATTAACACAGTTTCTTACTTCCTTCATTTGAAATGACCTAGTTTAAGCTCCCTATCCTTAGCTCATGTAGAGTCCCTCTCCACCAGAGTCTCTTTTTTATCTTCTATTTTCTCCCCCCAAAGTACCTATAAACACTGGGAACATAAATAAAAAAGATTAAGCAACTGTTAAATTCATAGTGTAAAAGGCTGAGAGGTTATGGTCAGAAGCAATTTATCACAACCATTATCCACCCTCAGTATTCTTTTTTAAGTATTAAATTAGACTACATTCTTTTAATTCCCTCAATAAGATGTATCTTCTCCAACTGATGAACACTTAAGCTGTTAAGAAGTCTTCTAAAACCTTCTAAAATAGCTTTTTCCAGTCTTACAATTTTGCAATGAATTTGTCTTGATACCACCTCATTAGTTCACCTCTTGCAAATTAGCACTTTCACTACAATGGCTGCAAACAGCTGTAACCAAATACACCACCACCTACACAAGGTGCTACTTGAACATAATATCCTTTCATCATTCTACTATAGTCAAGACTATGCTTTGCTCTCCCACTTCTGACTCACCAACCATATTTTTTCCAAGATATCATTTCACCAGAAAAAAAAACCTGCTACTTAAAATATCAAGTAAAAATCAGACTTACACCAACTTTCAAACCATCAGTTCTATTCAAACAGAATTATGTTTAAGTACCATCTTGTAATTTTTAATGAATAACAACCAAACAAAATCTTGTTTTTTTAACAGAACACATTAAGAAATTCAAAATACACAGGGAAATTGTCCATCATGACAGTATTACCTTATTGAAGGCAACATAGTTTGTTGAAATGTTTGTGCAAATACGGGCAATAATCTTTTCAAGTATATGGGTGCCATTTCTGGATCTCCTTTGGGTTCATTACATTCTTCCTCATCCTTGTTTGCATCTTTCTTTTTTTTCTCGTCACCTTTGTTAACAGGACACATCCAATCCCCTGGAAAAATTTTTTTCCCAAAACTGTTCAATGGCAAAACTCGAGAAACCAAATAAAAAAACAACCCTTCAAATAAATCTAAGAGTTTTCTTTACCAACATTTAAGTACCTGCATGAAATATGCATCGCTAAAAATGGAAAATTTACACGTGCAAAACTCGTTATCAAACAGTTTTTTCAAGTACCACTACCAAAGACCACTCTCAGGAGAAAGTCAAAGTCCTTAAAGGGAACTAAATACGAACACATAACCACCCGCAGCTCCAGCTCTACAAAAGTCTCACAAACAGGCAAAGTGCAGCTCTCATGTAGAAAGAAAGGATGCCAGAGTGGCTACCAAGGCTGACATCCTCTGAATCCACAGCAAAAAAAACCCCAGTCTAGCCCCATTCCACATCTGAGGAGCAGGACCACTGACAGAAAACAGTGCTTGTGGCCAGCCAGCAGTGTCTTCAGTAATCTCCATCCCTTAAGAACATCTGAAATATTTTAGTTTTATATACACTTTGCAGTTTAAGGAATATTAGTCGACACATATATACAATTTATTTATTTATATTTATTTATTTTTGCACATACATTTACATATTTATATATTTATATATCTTTATTAATCATAATAGAGTAAAATTCTGATAATTTAATTACTATATATAAGCATTTCTACTAGCAAGGACATAAAATTAAAAACTGCACTCACCTGGAGACTGAAGAATAGCTACTACCTCACTGTGTCCCCTTTCACGAGCTTTGTCTAAAGGAGTTTTCCCATCCTCATCTCTCAAATCAGGATTTGCACCATGTCTTAACAGAGTCTGGAAACAAAGTCAAAAATTAAGATTCTTCCTGTCGAAGGAGTAAAGACGTTTTGCATACACTTTTCCTACACTCTTTTCATGGCTATAAAAAATTAGGACATTACATGCAACTTTTTATTCATGTCACTGCCCTGTCATGATGAAAAAAATCATTTTTTCATAAGCACTGTAAAGAACATTTAAGTATTTGACAGTGCACATGTTAGACATACTCCATTGAAGACATTTTGTACAGAACAAGGCAAAAAGCCAGCATAAGGCTAAGCATCAGTTTAATTCATACCTTTGCTACCTGAGGTCTTCCAAAACATGCTGCATAATGTAATGAGGATGACCTCTGACCTCTGTTTACATCAGCACCTCTTTCACAGAGAAATTCTACCTGTTAAACAAGAAAAAGGAAATTAGTTTTTTCCATCTTTCCTTATCTAAACAGCTTAAAAGTCCTTACGGTTCTGTAAAACTTACCATTTCCTGAGTTCCAAAAGCTGAGGCCCAGTTTAAAAGAGTTTGTCCTACATCATCCATAAAGTTTACTTCAAAAGCTGGAAGATGCAATGCAATAAAAAAAGTTAAAGCTAAATAAATTCAACTTCATCAGTGTTAAGTAAACACCAGGTCTTAAAAAACCAACATCCTCAATAATTCCAGGGAAGCATTTATGCTCTTAATTGCAATTAAAAAAAGTAGCATAGGAATTACTACTAACAAGACTTGTTGCGTATTTAACAAAATAAATTCATAAAGATTTTCAAGGCACTACCTAAACATTTCTTGTAACACCACAGATTATAAAAAGATACTTCATCTCGTTTCCTTTTTTATTTTTACTTACCTCCTGTGTCAATAGCATCTATTAGTGCATCAGTATCCTTACTGCGGATACAATCTATCAGCTGCCGATGAGAACGCTCCCCAGAACTATCCAGTCTTCGCAACCCTGGGATTCTGCCTGTAGATCCAGCACTGGATTTTGGCAGGGCTTTTCTCCCTTCGAACAGTAGCACCAAAAGAAGATCTACTAACCGCATCGTATCCAGCACACATCTCTCATCACCCTGCAACGCACTTTCTATAGAATCTGGAAGTTCAGATCTTAGGAGATCCTGGAAATAATTAAAAGTCTGAACAATAAAAAATATACAGGGCTTTAGAAAACACTATCAGAATTGGGTTTCATTTCCATATGAAATGTTTCCTTTCTTCCCATCTTTATAAATAACCTGTATGTATGTATACATATAACAATGATGCCTAAAAATTTCTGTATTGATATACAAAATAGCAACACAAATCTTGCCTATATGAAAGTACACAAAGGGAAAAACCCTATGAGAAAAAAAAGCCGTAGCATAAAAGGATTTCTTACATGTGTTACTACCGGAGAGCCTCTACACAGGGTTGACAACAGGCTTACAATAGTTGACACCTGATTACTTAATTTAGAGTCTGCAGCTGTAGCTGGTGCTCCAGTGCTACTCCGTCCTGGTTTGCAAGCTGAAGATGGTCCTGATGCTGTTCCCCCAGCAGCTGCCATGCGAGACAACAACTCCTCAGTTAATCCATGCTTAGCTAACGGGGCAGGGTCAACTCCACGCCGTGTGAATCTGTCAGCTAACGAAGCAAAGCATCTCAGAGCTCCATCTGAAACCTAAGAAAGAAGTGCAAGATAAATCATGAAAATTCTGTTACTTAAGATGAGAAGTTGCTACGGAGATATTTAAGAACACAGGAACATAGAAAGGACCTGATTTCCACAGGTTCTCCTCAAGGTCAATGAACAGAGAAGATGGGCTTTTTACGCCAGAAACATGGAGTTAAAACCCAACAATGCCCTGAACTGCTCACTGAAAGGCTGTACGGCTGTTAGGTTCCCCTCACCCTTTCTCTCTATTGATGATACCTAGAAATCAAGGAAATTATTTTTCTTTGACTGCAGTTCAGCACTGTGAACATCTTAAGCCCCAGATCAATCTAGAAAAAACAAGTTCAATAATCAAATTGCCAAATTCATGTATGTTGCAGCACATTTTTTAGAATTTTCTAGTTATACATGCTGCTCTTACAGAAAACACAACTCTTTACAATCCCTACTAGCAACTGTCCATTGTTGAAGCTGTATTTAAAGGTCTATATGGCTTCTCTTAAGTAAAAGAAATTTTTCACCCATACCAAGCCTAAAAGCAGGACAAACTGAGAAAAGCAGATTTTACCCAAAGATAATGCAGACTTCCCACTGAGCACCTGACCCAAGTATAAGAAGTATTTCTGAGACAGTAGAATAAAACCTCCCAAATTTAGGTTTGGCACCCAAGGAAGAAAAAAAAAAAAACCCACAAAAACCCCACAAACCAGCGGTGACACTGTGGAAACAAGGCTTACTGTTGATCCTCTTAACAATCCAGATAAAAAAACCGCTGGCCAACTGCCCAGGAAAAAATCCAACCTTTTTTCATAATGGTATTGAAAAGTAAGGGAGGTTTTGCCTTTAACAATTCTCTCATCTATACACTGAAAGCATCTCCATCTTTCAAAAAGTTTGCATAGGCACATCAAGATGAGCTGCTTCAGGCACATTTGCCTTCATAGACTTGCAGTAGCAAACCAGACCAGTGTCAAGAAATAACCAAAAAAACACGCAAAGTAAAAGCCATCACAGTATCTATTCTTTACCAAAATCTAAATTACTATACTTCTTACTCCTTAAAAAGTCACCAACTTCTAGCACAGCCCATTTTCCAAATTATTGTCAGCCATCACAAACCAAGGGCTTAAACACAGGTACTCATCAGCACATGGAACAAGATCAGAGTATTAGCCAGGCATCATGAAGTTAAAAATCTTGGATCTCCATTAAGTTTGCAAGGACTTGAAAAAAAAAGTTTGTCATGAATAAACACACAGCACGTTAAACTTCTGGCATGGTCCCTGCATGCCAAGCATTCTGGTTTACCAGGACTCTCTTGCAAGGCATTTTTAACTGGTAATGGTCACTACTCATGCCCTCAGAAATACACAGGAGAGGTTCAGCTTATTTAATACACTGCATTAGTGGCATCAGTTTACGAAGCAAGAGAGTACTGTGGAAGGCATTTACATTTCTTCTCTTAAAAAAAAAAAAAAGCAACCAACTTATAGATAAGCTGTTCTTGAGGCCTCATTCATCTGGTCTGAACTTTTCCTTCAAGTGATGTAGGTCAACTGGTAGGCCCCACAAAAAGTGACCAAATCCAACAGTGTAAAAAGAGACAGGAGGGGAGAATACAGCACCAATGAAACTTGACAAAGCAAGTTGCTGGTTAAATCCATAATACACATCAACATGTATTATAAACCTGAGGCCTGTTTCACAAAAAACATGTTTCTTAAGGATAGTGGCAGAGATTTACTTGCTATTGTCTGAGTTACCCCAATCGTAAGCACACTTACCTTAAAGCTTAACTGCTAACAGAGTAATTTAATTTGAACTTTCATTCAGATCTCCAGCAACCCCAGCAACTGCTTTTTCAAACACATTATAAATTGGAAAACAGTTAAAATACTCCAGACTTACAGTCTAGATTTCAGGATTAGACTGCCCGAGGTGAGCAGTGCATTAATAAAGCTAGTAAATGTTTAAAAAACATGGTACCTTATTCTGAAATGGCTACTGTGACAGACCCCTGCCAAACGGGTCTTTCAAAAGAAACCCTAAAAATATATTTTAAAAATTGAGCTCACAGGCAAAAAGGTTTATATGATGTGCTGCTACAACCAGACTGAGGCCGAGGGATACAGAGAAAGGAATGAGGACAGAGATGGAAACAAAATGGGGACTTGAGAACGATATGGACAAGAAACCTGGCCAGGGTACAGCAAGAACTTGGCTAAAGATCTATTGCAAAGCATTAATATGACATACACAAAAGGATTCTACTAGTAGGAAGAGAATTCCTTTAGAATTAATTTTCTAGATTTTACAAGCACCACTTCATCTCAACTTAATAAAACTGCAATAGAAAAGCAGTGCTTCATCTATAGCAGCAGTACCACTTAAGACGGATTCCACTGTAATATTTTAGCATTGATTGTAGAAGTTTTAATTGCTTCTCTTAGTTTGGCAAAAGGAAAAAAAAAAATAAATTATTTTTGTCTCTTATTTATGCTCAGATTTCATAGTGGCAGAGGTGCAGTCATACAACAATAACTACTTCAGAAAGTATTTCAAAATACACTCATAAAAGTTACAGGATGTTTTTTGATCAAGTTTTCAGAGATCAAGTAAGATCATATTCACACAGCAGTGCTTGAAGTCAAACACTAAGCAATAGTTTCATCTTGTCATCACACTTGTAAAGGAAGCTATCATAATACCTAAATATAATTACTATGTAAACATATAGTTGTGAAGGCTATATAAAAATACCTAACTATTCATCTATTAAACATATTAAACATTCTATCTATTAAACATAATGGAAGTTAAATTCACACTATATTGAGCTGCAAATTTATATTATTACATATTACATTACCTGATGGTCTTCATGTTTTAATAAGCTAGACAGCGACTCAACACAGATCTCTAATGAAGAATCCTGAGGCTCCATCTTGCCACAGAGTCTGGATACTACAGCCATAGCTGAATGCAAAGTATCTTTATGAACAAGGTGTCCGCTGTCACGAATGAATGTCAGTACACAATTCAACCCTCCAGCTTCAAACACAGCTCCCGACTCACGGGTACAGATTAATTCCAACACCTATGACAAAACAAAATTTAATCAGAATGAAGTACACAGGAAAAGTCATTTAATTACCTATCTACAAAACCGTTAAGAAAATGAAACAAAAGAACAAAAAAGCCCACCCCACTTCCTCAACTCCCAGCTGGGGCCAAAGCCTCCACTACTCTAGTAGTTACAGTTTTCTTCAAAAATACAGAAGCAAACACAAGAACATCCCCCAACAGCATGGTCACAACAGGTGTTCATGAGACAGCTGGAAAACAGTGTCCTTTCCCAGGAGAATTAAGTCTCTGGATAATACACAATTGAGAGCTCTGAAACTTCCAAGAGTACTATTACTCCACTACTCTACTGATGAACTTTTGAGCAGACTAGAACTAGTAAATACATGTATCAAGTCTGATGCCATGGTATTCAAGGACTTAAACTATAAACTATGACATGGCCATGAGTTATGCTTTGACCAACAGATTTTAAAGGTCTTGAGTATTTTTCTGAAAACTTTACAAGGGTGCAGAAGAGCTGTGTGTAGTGCTACTGAAGAGACAGCAGATCATCTTTTATAGCAGGTAATTTATCTGTATCTGAAGCAATTCTTCATTCCCTTTTTTTGCATAAAATTAGACTTAGCATCCTAGACATGCAATATAGACACTGAAACTTTCTTCTAATTTGTTTTGTTTCTTTTTCAATACTTTTCTGAAGGAATCTCAGCTTTGAAGAGCAGCAGACTGACAAAGATAAGCAGCATCACTGGCATGTATCATAGTCCACAGTTATGCTTTGCATTTTAATAAAATGAATAGGATTAGAATATGAGGAAACTCTTCAGAAAGAAGAGGAAGTTTTCCAGCTCGGTCATTTCCAGATCCTTCCTTATTGAAGAAGGATCTTCAGTACACACACCTTCACACACTGCTCAGCCAAATCTCTGCTCGTTCTGTTGTTAAGCTCAACAACTACTAAACGATTACAAAGTGCTTTGATAGCTCCATCCACTCCCACAATCCTACGGGTGCATTCGGCTGATACATCCAGGTAATACGTTATGGCACGAGCTGTTACTTCTAATACGTTGTCTGGAGCACTTTCATCAAGAAAAATTTTGCATAGTGCTGGTAAAAAAGTTCGAGGAGGGCATCTGCAGGAGAAAAAAAAAAGCAAACACACAACAGTGCATTACTAAGTTGCGCAAGTTTCTCTATGTTAAGTAATTTCGTACACTTTCACATTAACAGATCAATGTTTTTCATGCTAACATGATTTGCTCAGTTACTTTGTAATTGGTTTAGAGCATTCATTTAGAACACTAGGATGCACACATCTCATACATGCCCCAAAATTCCAATCAGTTATCGGAACAGACACTGCACAGGGGGAGCAAACCCACAGGGAAAAAAAAAAAACAAACACCCCCCCCCCCAAAAAAAAAAAAAAAAAAAGAATTCTAGGAATTTTACAACCATTCAGGGAAAAATTTATCCTCTTGGGAAATTATTTTTGGAATTAACCTCACAAAAACAATCTAAACGCATTTTTGTTTAACAAAGCTTCAAGGTTCATAATGATAAAAAGCTACTTGAACTTAACCATGAAATACCGATACAGTGACTAAAGATTTTGAATTCGCTACACAACTTAATTCTGAGTGGTCCTTCTTCCCCATGTTATAAGCATTCTCACTTGTCTTTTTATCCTATTTCAGCTTCTGCCCCTGCACCCCACCTCATTCTTCTTCCCTCACCACACTGAGAACATATTTAACTCATTTAGCTTGCTTCCATCACAGTTTCTTTTCATATCCATGTCTCAGTAGCCTCTGGCTCTCCTCTTTACTGTTAGGATCATTTCCATATGCAAGGACAGTCAAGAACATCTCCATGACTTCAAAACACAATAAGCAAGCTGCAGCACTCTTTCTACCCCTCTGACATATTAGGACACAAAACAAAATCGATGGCCATAATAATGCTTTTCACTATTACGGCAGCTGTGGTTAAGACTGATCTGGATCAAAAGTTCTAAGACATGAAGCTATACTTTAAGACAATTCATCTTTCAATACTTACTCAGCAATAAATAACATAACGATTGCTCACTACAGTGGCCAGTGGCAGAAGACTTCCAAGGTGGTGGTGGGGACTTAAGGGGAATATATGCTGTGACAGTACTCAAATTAACTGGATACCGCCTCCTTAGATGTAGGAGATGAGACTAAATCTACAGGAAGCAAATACTGTGTTTCTTACATTAGGATTCTGGTCTGAAAAGAAAGCCTAAAACTTTTCTAAATTAAAAAGGAGCAGAAGTAATAGAATGCTTTTGGTCTGGAAGACAGGTGAAGTACTCATTGATGAATCATTCTGAAGACTAAGCCAGAGGTCATTCATATGCCACTTGGTACACACAGTGACTCATACAGAGGCACCAAGTCCTGGGACAGCAGAACAATAATAGTTTCCTTGAAGATCTGCCTATGCTTTTTGAAGTAATTAAATAATACTGTCTGACAAATAAATACATTACCCAGTGATCCTTAATGACATAAATTAATGAGAAGCTTTGATAAAGCTAAATCACATATTCAATACTTATATTGCCCTATCCAGCCTATACTGTCTGTTATTCTTAAAAAATCTGCTATTTAACTCCACATCTTTCTTAAAGAACTTTGCATTTTTAAGACATCCTCTGGAAAGAGTAGTCTGTAATCTGTATTTATTATTAGATGACCACCATACACAAGAAGTAGTGAAGTATATAACAATTAAAGTGGACAGCGCTATTTGAACAAGTGTTTTTCTGTTGGATTTTTTACACTGCATTTTATGCCACACCAAACAGATCACTAAAACACTGCTATGAACTTGGTGTTCGTCCAACATCATATTGCAAGAAAATAAATTTAACAATAAATACAAATCTTAAAAAAAAAAAACAAAATGAACCAGAACCACCCACATATAACCACATGGAAGGTCAGGAATTCCACTGCCTCCACTGTAACACAAACAAGCAGAAGTAAACCATTTCCTAGATATGCAAAGGAAGCAGCAGAAAAAAATCCTCAAGATTATTGCAGGGAGTTAAAAGCAAATTTAACATTTACATATTTTGTATGACTTACTGGTTTATAAATAGACACAGCACAAACAGAATCCAACAATATTTTTTTAAAATGGAAATTCTGAAATTTGGAAATCTATTCCTGTTCTTAAAACACCTGTCCACAAGAGCCAATTACCCAGCAGATACAGCAAAAAATACAAGGTTACTAAGAGCCTACCATTGCTAGTGAATTTTTTGCCAGCACACAAATGTCAGCACACTGTATCAGCAACACCCTTATGAGAGCACAGCTCACTGGCAAAAAATGAAGCACTTGGGGCTTTTTTAAATGCCTTTTTGCCAGAACGTCTAGCTATATTAGAATCATAGAATAGTTAGGGCTGGAAAGAACCTTAGATCAACTAGTTCCAACCCCCTTGCCATGGGTGGGACACCTCCCACTAAACCGTATCACCCAAGGCTCTGCTCAACACCGCCAGGGATGGAACATTCACAACTTCCTTGGGCAACCCATTCCCGTGCCTCACCACCCTTACAGAAAAGAACTTCTTCCTAAAAGGAGTGTAACCAGCAGGTGGAGGGAGGTGATCCTGCCCCTCTACCCTGCTCTCCTGAGACCTCACTTGGAGTATTGTGTGCAGTTCTGGCGTCCTCAACTTAAGAAGGACATGCAACTGTTGGAACAGGTCCAAAGAAGGGTCACAAGGGTGATCAGGGGACTGAAGCACCTCCTGTATGAAGACAGGATGAGAAAGTCGGGGCTGTTCAGCCTGGAGAAGAGAAGGCTGCATGGAGACCTCATAGCAGCCT
>JANRGW010009396.1:25551-61665 GCA_024733675.1 Psilopsiagon aymara | reverse complement strand
GCTCCATCGCTGGCGGTGTTCAAGGCCAGGTTGGACATAGCCTTGGGTGGCATGGTTTAGTGTGAGGTGTCCCTGCCTATGGCAGGGGGGTTGGAACTAGATGATCTTAAGTTCCTTTCCAACCCTAACTATTCTATGATTCTATGACTTCTCTAGGCCTCTGTAACACTAACCTAGACAGAGAACTCATGCCCTATCTAATAGGGCAGAAATGAATGATATTTTGGTTCTTCTTACCTCAAATAACAGAAGGTCTACCTCAAATATTTAACAACATTTTAAACACAAGAGTATCTGCTGGATGGTTTGTGCTGCTTCCACAAGCAATTTAAAAATTGATTCTTAATGACCAACTGGTTGGGTGTTTCATTTGTTTTTGTTTATGCCCTTTTACTGCTATTAAGTACCCCAGCATTCCCAGCTGTTATATTCTTAAGATCAGGGACATGGTACCTTGTCCTTGGTCTCTAGCTTACCACTTCAATATTTTTTTCTGCCTGAGTACATCTGGCTTTGTAGCAAAAGTGCATTCCATGGACCTCCATCAAGTAAAAACCTTGGGCAGAGGGTCAGACCAGGGAAGTGAACACTTTTATGTTAATATAATTACCCACAGATAGACCTAGCATACTGCTTTTTCTTCTTCTTTTTTTTTTTTTTTATTTAAGTGACTTCAAGATTAAGAAAATGGACTAAGAAAAGCTAAATATTAGTAAGGGTGTGTCACTGATACACGCGTTCCCACAAGATCATTCTTAATTCCTTTCCTTCTTTCCCTTTAGCTAATAAAATTTTTATTGGTTCCTGGGTCTGAGAAATCCCAGCCTGCTTGCTCACTCTTGTGACATGCACACGGCTAGCTGAAGAAATACCTAAATCAATAAAGTCACTATTTGAGAGAAGAGCAAAGAAAAAAATTGTTCTGGAAAAGCAAGCAATATTAGAGCTGGTGAGAAACACACTGGGAATATTTTTGCAGTCTTGCTTGATTCAACTTTTGTTCAGCTGAGCTGAACTTGAAACAGTTACTGAACTGAATCATTTTCAAAGTATGTCAGAATATATCTGCTACGTCAAACTCATGTATCTCCAAATACTTCAGTCTGCAAATTGATGTAGAAACTCCAGTAGATAGACATAAAAATTTTAAGTATCAAATGGCTTGGCTCTCTGAACTCAAACTTGCCTACAGAATGCAAACACTAATTATTCAGCTATTACCTCAGTTTGCCATTTATCTGCTGATAATATGTAAAGGGTGCTTTTAGCCACCAATATGTATTGAATTATCAGACTGCTCTGCAAATATCATTAATGCCAAAGCAAAGCCTAACTTAATTAATCAGTGAGTCAGCAAATACTATTTGATGACATCTACTTACTATCTGCCTCTATCTCTAAAATATGTGAAAGACACAATAGCTTGCAGCAACCATAGTATTTCCTTGCAACACAATTTTGCTTTCTCTTGCAAAGCTGGCTTGTATGGCTGCTTATGATTCCTTCCACTTCATCATGCAAAGATGGGAAGACCATTTTTTTCCAAAAAGACATATGATGCATTGCTAAAAAAGTGAGGTTTCCATGGTCTGAACTTTTTGAAATGCTACAAAATCCATTGCCATATAGAGTTTTCAAACAGTGCAGTGAAATCATATGGATGGGTGTGATCTTTTCTATTAAAAGCTCATATTTCTTCCATGAGAACAGGACATCCATAATTTGGAACTGTTTTCATGAAGTCTGTCACCAGACTGGAACACTACTGAGAACCATAGCAGAACGCCAGAAAGCCAGTGTTTCTGCCATTCTGTAAGGTTACTTAAGATGAAGTTAGGAAAGCTGAAGCCCAAATTCAATCTAATCTGGCCAGGAATGTCAAAGGCAATAAGAAGGGCTTCTATAACCACACAGGTGGCAAAACAAAGGCTAAAGAAAAAGTGGGCCCATTACTCAAGGAGATAGGGGACCTAGTTATGCAGGCCATGGAAAAGGCTGAAGTACTGAATGCCTTCTTTGCCTCAGTCTTTCCTAGCAAGAGCAGCCTTCAGAAATCCTAGGTCTCAGAGCCCCTGGGAAAAGGCTGGAGCAAGGAGGATGTACCCTTGATGGTAGAGGATCAGGTCAGGGATACGTAAGTAAATTGCATACACATAAATCCGTGGGCCTTGATGAGATGCACCAATCAATGCTGAGGGACCTGGCAGATATCATGGTGAGGCAACTGTTGATAATTTATAATCAATCACAGTGGCTGGAATGATTTCTCAAAACTGAAAGGAAGCAAATATCAACCCATCTTCAAGAAGAGAGAAATAGAAGACCAAGGGGACTACAGGCCAGCTAGCCTCACCTCAATCCCTTAGAATATGTTGGAGCAGCTAATCCCGGAAACCATTGCAGGCACATTAAGGACAAGAAAGTCATCAGGAGTAGTCAACATAGCTTCACCAAGGGGAAGTCATGCTTGATCAACTCGATAAGCTTCTATGATGAAGTGGCTGACCTGGGAGAGCACTGGATATTGTATAACTAGATGTCAGTAAGGCCTTTGACACTGTTTCCTATAAGATCCTTGTAGAGAAGCTGTTGATGCATGGGCTGCATGAGCAACAGTGAAGTGGTCTGAAAACTGGCTAAATGAGCAGGCCCGGACGGTGGTGATCAGCAGTGCAAATTCTAATCAAAGGCCAGTGTACCTGGTGTACGCTCAGGGGTCAATATTAGGTCCAATCATGTTTAATGTCTTTATCAGTGATCTGGATGATGAGACAGGGTGTACCCTAAGCAAGAATTAGCCAAAACTGGGCTGATACAACAAAAAGTGCAACACCCTGCCCCTGGAGAGGGACAACCCCATGCACCAATATATGCTGGAGACTGACTAGCTGGAAAGGAGCTTGACAGATAATTACCTAAGGATTCTAGTGGACACCAGGTTGAACCTGAGACAGCAATGGGCCCTTGCAGCAAAAAAGTTTAATGCTATCCTGCAATAGACAAAGTATTGCCAGTGGGTTGAGGGTAGTGGTCCTTCCCTGCACAAAGTATTAGCATATTGCGCTCAACCAATCTAACAGAAGCAGGACTGGGCAGTTTTAAATTGGAAATTTCCTTTGTGCTTTGGGCTTCTGCCAGCTTAGAAGGGTAGAAAGCTCTTAGCAGGTTTTGAAAACACAATCCCAGAAGGCATAGATCTGAGTACCACATTTGATCTTTAGTTCTGGAAAAGCTTGCTGAATTTGTATCAGCAAAGGAGAAGAAAGAGATATTTATATTAAAGCTGTTTTAAAAAGAAAACATGGCTTGTCTTGGAAAACATTCACGGATTGGAATGATCAAAATAACAGTGAGCTTGCCTCTCCCTTTGGTTTATGCAGGCAAAAAATTAAAAATCTAAAAAGAAAAAAAGGCAATAATTTTTCAAGTGTTTGACTCTTCTGTTATGAATAAACTTTTCAAATTCATTGTTTTCTCTGGTAAATTTTCAAACTCAGCATTACTACTAATGTCACTTGTGAAATATTACCTTGGTCCACAGAGTTAATATCCTCAACTCAAGAAGTCTTTGATCCAGTCACCCATACACTTATCCTTCATTTACTCTCCCTTTCTATGCACTTGAGTCAGGTCACATTATTTTTCTCCATACTGCCTGGACACAAAAGCAGAATCAGCTGCTTTGGACACGAAAGCAGAAACAGCTGCTTTCAGTTCCTTTTATTCCCATGGCTCCTGTATTACCATGGCTCAGGCCAGAGCCACGTGTCACAGGCAGAAACCAAATTTCCCTTCATTCAAAAGTCACGAACTGAATTATTATTAGTGTGATGGAATGATGGGGGCATTTAGTTGGAATCCTCCTTGTGCATTGAACATGCGCGTTTTGAAAGGCCTTTAATTTCTATTTGAGCAGTTTTCCCAAGGGCCAGCTCCTTTGCTCCTCAGCTGGCTCGCCTGTAAAAGAACACAGTGGAGTCCAAGCTGCTTAACTAACTCAGTGAAGGAAAAAATTGGGCATGTACGTAAATGCTTCAAATAACAGCCCTGTTCTGGAAAGTGTTGAGCAACCTTCACTTTGAGATTACTGGTAGCATTATTTGTTATTTATATATTTCATGACAGTAGTTTTTTATGTAAATACACGCTTATCTCTAAAGCCTGGAAGCATTTTTAAGAAGAAATCATAACCACAGCTGTATATATTTTTATCTTAGTGCTCTTAATTCAGTCAAAACCCAGGCAGAATACTATTAAAGTACTTACATGTTTTTATCTAGTTTCTACTAGGTATCATAGTTGTGATTTCATTTTTAATGATTCTTCATATTGATCAAAACACTATTGCAAAACAGCATTTCAGGGCCTTCCAGCTCTCCTATTGCATGAACAGACCCAGTGATTCACCTAGGCTGCTCAGGGGTGCGAGTCAGCAGGGCTGTACACATAGCTCTGCAGTTTATCTGCCTTTACAGCATAGCTTCATGCTCCAGTGCCAGGAGGTGGAAAGACTGCTGGATTGATTCTGTCTTATGCAATTCCAACATCCTTTAATACTTCTATAGAACACCAAATTAAATGCCAGTAAATAATTAATGAAAATGAAATAGCAATTGTATTTTGATCATAGCAAGGGGGTTGTGTGCCAAAGAGAGGCAGAATTTTCTAGGAAAAGAAGGATGCATCCTTGCTTTGGAATTGATGGGTTTGATAGATATCAGCAGTTTTATTACTTTGTATCTAGTATGATGTGGGGCCAGGGGCAGCAAGAGAGAACACAGGTCCTGCGTGTAAAAGTGGCTGTGTCTGAGGAGGTGGCAGTGTTGTGTAACCACACTGACAGAGTGCGTCACAACATGTGACATGTGGCAGCAGTGTAGCCTTAAATAGCTCTCACTGTCTTTTCTCCTCCGGAGGTTTTGAGGAAAATTTGGTTTTCTGAGTAATGTTTTATCCTTCCTAAGATCGCCCAATAATATGGCTCAAACTCCTCTAGATTATATGTCCCTGAATTGTTGGAGAGTTTTAGGGAAGAAAAGGAAGGGATCTTGGATTTAAAGTCTGGATGTTAAAAGCATATTCCTGGGAACTATGTGATGAATACATGTTCATTAATCCTAGTGTTAAAGTTAATCAATGTCCCTTCCTGACTCCCACTGTAAGAGAAAAGTGTCTGAAAATGACTAAAAATTTTCCAGTGATAGAGGAACCACTAAAAATTATAAATTTTTGTTTTAGCAGTTAATTGCATTTTTACTTTAATTATATTTTTATTTTATTAGATTATTATATTTATATTATTTGGATTACATAAACAAAACTCTAAGCTTTTCTCTTGAAGGTTTGGGAACTTACCTGGATTCATCACACACTCCAGATTTTGTTATTCATTTATCTGCTAGACTTCAGAGACCTGATTACCACATTTCTGTTCTTACTCTTGTAGTTACAGACTGCAACCAAGTTGCTGCTTTTCTCTGTAAACTAAATATGTTGAGTTTCTTCAGTCTTTTTCTCCAGGAAATGTTTCTGTATGATCCTCATTGTTCTGATCTCTCTCCAATTTGTCTGTGTAGTTTTTGATCTGTAACACCAAATTTGGATGAGTATTCTACTAGTGGCTGTGCAAACAAGGAATGCAGTAGATACATAATGTCAGTAGTGCTACTCTATAGTCCCATTTTATTCTCCACAGAACCATAGTGACCATGTAAGTCTGCTGAGCCCTCATGTCCAGCTCATCAGTGTCCTTTTCAGAGTCATTACATCCAGATTCCTACTTTCTGTAATCATGGCTTTCATTTTTTGTTTCTGGTTGGGTAACTGCATGTGACATTAGTGTTGTCTTCCTTCTTGATGTGCAGAAACAGCCAATAACCTCCCCAAAGTCTGATTGGAAGCCCAAACTTCCTGGGCCCCAGGCTAGAGACCTTTTTCTGCCTCCAGAGCTATGCTTCGACTTTGCCAGAGGAAAAAACCTGTTGCCCGATGCACTGCTTCTCTATGTCTCAACTGGAGCCAACTTCACATCACAGATCAGCATTTGTTACCAATCCTTAGCAGGAAATCTTTATAACTCAAAGTGAACTTTTGCAGCTGGCCTGCCAGGCCTTCTGAGACACAGCCTTGTGAAAGATTTCACTGCTGCTTAGGCCCATTCAGTGTTTATGTTTCACAAGCACTGGATTCTTATAATGGAACTTACTAAGCTAAGACTTAGTCTCTCTCATCTATTTCAACATCCGGTGTCAGAACACTTAACACAAGTTGGCTTTCTCATCTGTGTTCAGCAATCAACATCACCAAGCCAAGGACAGGGCATTGGCTCTCTGGGGTGGTGGCTAGGGTGCATCGGTAGAGTTTGGGATTTAGGGTGAAGGCAGGAAAATAGAAACCACCCAGGAAGAATTTTCTGGTTTGCAAACTATGCAGATTGCTAAGGCTGTGGATGGCAGCTAAGAAGAGAAAGGCAACTGCTGGATGGGTGTCAACCATCACGAAGAAAAATGTTCTAAGGGGCAGCAAATAAGGAACTAGTGATTGCAAGCTGACAGCAGAGACTGAGGCAGCCACAGAGCAGAGATGAGCTTGGGCTCCCTCCCCTCCCTCCTCTTCTCTTATTTCCCTTCTCTTCTAACCCAACATAAGCAACTTTTTCTCCAGGCACTCCTTGCAGACAGCATCAAAGCTGTGCATCCAGAAGGAAAAAGACTGCTGAAAACAGCCTGTAGCTAAGCTGTCCTGGACAAATAAGTATATTATTAGCAAATAAAAAATGTACGCTCTGGCCATTCAGCTGCTTAGGGGTGGTATTTGTCTAGTTCTGACTTTTTCTTTCTTTTTCCCTAAGATTGGCTTCAACACAACACCACTCTTTTCTAGCAAACATGAGATATATGAAACGTAACAAAGGAAAAAGAAGGCAGTATCTTCCTATTTGCTCCCAACATTCCCACCACTGCCCCCCAGCTTCATTCGCCACTCAGCAGCAGTTTTTTGTAAAACTTCTCTCAACACACTGCTCGGTGAATAAGCATTAATTAAAAGAATAAGATGGACATCAATGTTGATTTATAGGCAGAAGGCAGGGAGCTAAGCCTGAATGGATACATAGCTCTGAAATTATACCTGGATCTAGAAAGTGGTCAGAAATAAAATAATGAAATGGCAGGTTCTTATAGTGAAAAAATAAGTGCCAAATTCTGCTTGGACCCAGGATTTGCATCAGTCTGGTGAAAAGGTCAGGACTAGACAGCTTTGAAGGATACTAATTGCAATGATGAGCAGGATGAGATTATGTCAGGAACAGCTGGTTTCTTTTCTGGGCTGTTTTTTACTTCAAGGTAAGAAAACTTTTTCTTCCCCACTGTGCTGTCATGCAGTCTGCAAAATGTTCCCAGTGATTTCTGAAATGGGTTTTTTGCAAGATCTTTCTCCCACCTTTGCCCCTTCAGGTTCTTCCTTTCAGGAACTGAAAGAATTTATATTTCTGGGATTCCCTTCTCAACACAAAAAATATAATCTGATTCCTTCCAAATTCTCTACCCATTTATTCCTCTCTCTAATCCCTTACAGAAAATTAGTTTCAGATTATGACACATTTCTACTGTGGTATAAGAATGTCATACAGAGGGCAGTGCTGTCTTTTCACAGGCTCTCCTGCTTCCAAATTTTACACCACTCCTTATGATGGTTTTTTTAGCAGGTTTTGCTACTTTTTAAGTCAAAGAGGGATCCACTGCAGGAATGAATTTACACTGGCTTTGTGCCACCTAATCTGGAGAACTGAGACACAGTTTAACATTTCTGAGACAAACTATGATGTGTTATAGGCAGTATGCAGCTTAACTTCAAAGGAAGGAGAGAAGATGTTTAAATGGGTTTGATTTAATTGAAGCAGGATTTAAAAAAGACCTGGGCCAGCTAAAAAAAAAACAACCACCCTCTCTTAAAAGCAGTGGCAAAGGTTTGCTGTCTGCCTTTCAGGAGTTTTCTCAAATGACAAACTGTGCTGAATTCTGCTTCTCAGTCACAAAGCCCATGATTTGCACCACAATTTAGTGCTTCGTGCATGAATATCTGTGAAATAATGACTGAGCAGGCATAGCAGTAAGTCCCTGTACACTCTAAATGTTATGCAGTGCAATTTCTCCAAGGGAAATAAGAATTTACTCTGTAAGATATACCCCAGCCACTCAAAGCACAACTCCCTGAAGGCCCCATTAAATTGATGTCAATGCTGACCTTTTGGGATGTGGTGGTCTCTACACCAGCTCCCTTGTTTTGTGGCTTCTCAGTAGGCTCCCTCATTATTTTGAGGGAAATGCAGCCAACAGATTGAAGATTAAAAAGAGACAAAAGCAAGATGTGAAATATCAGCCCAGTCAGAAATGAACAAATGCCATTTGATTTTCTCTTCAGAGGAGGTAGTCTAGTGAGAAACATACAGTTGTACCTACTGTTTGGCACATACTGGGAGGTGTTTTATCACTTCCATCACCTACTTGTCCATCAGCAGCTAGATTTGTTTTCAGGGCAGTGATAAGGGAGAGTGAGGGGGAGGCCAGTGTCACCCTAAGCTGTTTCAGGGAAAGAGCAAGAGATAGTGATGTTGCCCAGTTGCTGGAGGCAGTTGGTTTCTTCTGTTTGAAGCTAGAGTGACTAGCCTCCTTCTCCTTCTTTGTATTTTTGATTGCTGTCACATTGTGCTCCTGTGTGCCATTCTTTTGGTGGAGTATGAAATATATGTTCTGACCTGAAATTAGACAAACAAGAGAGGTGCAGCTTGCCCCGCAGTTTCAGACATAGCAGGAATGCACTAAAGAAGACTTCAAGGGCTATGCAGTGATAGTAAGCCCTGTCCTGAAGCTTTTGGCCAAAGTGAAACTGTTGTTTACATCCAAGCCACTGATATGGCTCTACAGGAGCCCCTTATCTGCACTGACAGGAGTTTCTGATAGCTAGTTGTGACTGCACAACAGAAGTTTAGTAACAGGAGTAGATGATCTCCTGAGGTGCCTTGCAGCCTCTTCTGTGCTGTCAGTCTGTATCCTCAGAGAGAAGCCAGACTTGGTGGGATTTTCTGTTTCCAACACCCTTGAACAGATACCCAGCTTTGATAAGATATGCCAGAAATATTTTTATGTGAACAAGTAAACAAAAACTAAATGAAGAACTCAATGGCTCAGGAGTTTTAACAGGCATTCCATTTTAGTAATACAGCATTTAATTTTTCTGCTTGGCAGCTTTGTACAAACAGGTGGGGAGGAAAGCTCTGAGCTGGCTTAACTTGTGGTTTTTGATACAGCCAAATGTCAATATTCAAAAGTGTCATGCAAATCAAAGCCTCAGATCTGAATGGCTCCATTCTTGAGGAAGTTTGCACAGAGATCCAGATTTCACAGATGGCTTCTATCTTTATGATGATCTCGTAAAGGCCTCAAGGCTGAACCTCAGCATAATCTAGAGCTGTATGCTGCCGACTGAACTTATCTGAAAATTCATAGCTGAGGAAAGAAAATGGTTGTTACTCTCAGATTCAGAAATAGCTTTTTCTTCCACTGAAAGCTGATGTTGTCTTAGTAGCCAATTGTTCTTACCATAAAGTATGTATTAGAATGGCTGGAAGAGTAGAAGAAAGCCGTTCAGGTGTGCCCAGGACAACATACAGTGAACAAAAGGGAAGATGCCATTCCAGCTTCTAGCTAATAAAGGTTCATTGAACACTATTGAAGGTTTTTGAGGTGTTGCATAAAGTCATGAGCAGACCAAGAGAAAAACAATCATACCAATAAGAAAATAATTTTCTCTGAACACTCTTGCAAGCAATGCTGAAGGCCAAAGGAAAACATCAGGCAACTCAAAAGCTGAAACAAAAATCTGGTAGAGAGAATCTCCTACAGTTTCCTGTCAAATGTTTCCATTAATCTGTATGAACCTTTTACACAGCAGTCAAATGTGAATAAATCTTTGTGGAGTTCCTGGTGCCTTAAGGCCGAGCACATTAACAGTAGTCTTTGCATATATATATACATACATATATATATATAAGGAAAATAGTTTCTCTGCATTACTGAACTATGATTCTGCACTGAAATCTCATTCAAACACAATGTTAGATTCATTCCATTTAATAGGTTTTGAAATGGATAGAAGTAAAGTAACACAAGCATACGCTAAGACACATATGCCCAGAAACAAGTGATAAGGATGCAGTTACATGCCCAGGTTAATAATAGCTTTTTATAAATTCTCTCAGGCTAGGCAGTGTACTGACTTTACAGTCAGTAAATGAACTCATCTTCACTCCTGGTACTAAGTATGTAATCCCCTAAAAGGAGACGAATATTGAGATACTGTAAATAGGCAACTAGTGGGAAAGGCTGGATCTGTACTTAGAGTACACAATTGGGTCCAGTTCCCCTGATGCCATAAGCTCCTGTGGTACCACTAGATACACTGTTAACAAAATCTTTGGGGTATAAAGGTCCCTGTACCCTACTGATTTTATTTTTTTTTCCTGATGCACCATTTTCTGCGCTAATAAAGAAGAGTAACAGCATTACATGTCCTCAGAGCACAACTAGAGTAATTGCATTAAAGCCTATGAGGGTCTGAGGTGGAGGTAATGGACACTGCATAAATATCTCATGCTGAAAATGTAGCAGTATATATTTCACCCACTTCCTACCCACACCCTGAGGGGATTTTTCACGGGGGCAGAACGGAAATTATGTCAAATCAATCAATTATGAAAATCTGCCCAGGAAAGTTGATATATTATTTCCTGGTGTCCAAAGAGATAAGCACAAGAACTGTTATTCTTTAATTTTGCATGCAATTTTGCTGATTTTCATCACACCACTGAAGAGAAAGTATCTCAGCAAAATCTGAGCCCTGATCCCCCATTGTTTTGGTAGTTTAGAGTTGGAAAGGGAAGGAAGGAATGATCACAATTCTCATCTATTTTTCCAAATATGAAAGTCTACTTGGCCAGTCACACAAAGAATTCTCTGTATGCCAGCCAGAAGCGGGTCATTGCCTGCTTACAGTTTGCCAGTCTTTTTATTTGCAAGTTATTTCAGCAGCTCTGAATAAGGATATCCTGTGGCCAGCTTGGCTGTGTCCATTCCTGCCCATTTAATTATTGTTTAGGCATGCCTCCAGGCCATCCTGCTTCTATCATGAGAAAGGCAGAAAGTGACCACTCCCTTGGCCTCTTGGCAGAGTTACCAGTATTTCATGATGTAGGATCCTGTGTCATTAATCTATTCATGCACAAAGATTTTGAATAAATCAGGCCTAAAATTGTTTGTAACCCAAATGAAACATTTTACAAAAGCATATGTTAACTTTTAGTCATTCAGGCTACACTTTGTACAATCAATGCCACAGGGAAAAAAATCTAGTGATTATAAATTGTGAGGTGTGACATGCCCTTGTATGTGTCAACAGCTAAAACAATTATTTCTGTAGTAAACAAATACAGAAAATCAAAGAAACAGGGGAGATTATCCTTCTGAACAGTTTCTAATAACAATTTCATTTTAGCCAGCATATTCGACCTCCCTTTTTTTCTGTCAATCTAATTCATTTACTCGATCATTTCTTATGGATTGAGTTTACAAAAAGAAAATCCTCAGTAAAGTTAGTGGGGGGCAGAGTACATTTGAAAGGGAGGGCACTAGTATAGAAAGCATAAGAAACCTTTGTTCCTAGTTTGAATTCTTTTGTGTATCTTTCCTCACCCTCTATAGCTACATTATATTTACAAATAAACCATCAGACTGATTCTTGCTATGAGCAACAGATCCCATTTTCTTTGTAACTAACCTACTTCCTCATTCTATAATGAAAATGGATCAGTATAAATATGTTAATGGCCTTACCTGAGGCAGGCATTTCAAAAGAAGATAACTGAGTGTGATGTACAGTTTGAGTTCAGAGCTTCCTGTTTCAAAGCATGCACAGATTTCTATTTTTGTAGAGCAAAGAAATACTAATGAGCTTTAGACGTAAAACATTTGGTACCATCATGCAGCTGCTGTATGCCAGAAATGCTGACAAACCTGTTTGTAAGTCTGCAACAAGCAGGACACAGTATGATTCACATTCATGTTGACCTTTGTCTTGTTTGTGATAGAAAACAATTAAAATTACCACAGTCAACAGAGTACAAACTATGTAGAGTAATTGGGTTGGGTTATCTATGCCTTTAACTGTTTTTCTGTGTTTCATCATTCTGGCTTACATGTACACAGAAGCTACTGAACCATTCATGCATGCTCATGTGGGAATGTAGATTCAGTGTGTTTGACAGCTGAGGAAAATTATAAAGCAATGTTGTCAAACAATTGCACAGAAGATGCAAGAAGCATTAGCTAAACTGTCAATAAGCTTCAATATTAATGTAAATTATCAAATCAAATTCGTTGAGTTAAACACGGTGTAAACATTCATCTTAAGAGAACAGCATTTGGATATTTGATGATTAATTTGCCTTCCAAGACAGCAGGCTGAATGTACAAATTGTATTAATGTTCCCCTTATTAACACGGTGCTTTTAAGTATTTACTCAGGAATTACTTGTCTAGGACACCTTATTTTTAAGGAACACCTTTATCACAGAACAATATCTCCCTTGCTCTCATAATTTCCGCCGGGTGTTCAACACAAATACAAGGTGAGGTCTCCTAGTGCTGGTGGAAGGTGATAACAGTGCTAAGTGGTATTCAAATGTATTTATTTTCTTGTAGTAATGGTGTCTTTAAATATAGGGTTTAGCTTTGAATTGGATATTTTTTTCACTGCAAACCTGTCTTTTATTTTCATTTTGTTACGTTCTTTTCTTTCAGGAATACCTCCATATATGCTGACATTTTGTATTTGTCATCCCTTAGACCTAGTAGTCTCTTTTCATCCTAGTGCCACAGAGATCATTCATACAGCTATTTCTTCTTGCTGCTATACACTCAGACCTTTCCATCATGCTTCTCCCTGTAGCATTCTATTCACTTACCAAAAAAAAAAATAATTTATGTTTACAAGAGTGTTTCAGCCATCACTGCCTTGGGTGCTTTCCTCCTTTTCTGCAGGAGCTAGCAATGACTATTCAAGTCACGAGTACAGTTTTATCTTTGACTTGCTAAGTTTATCCAGGCTAATATCACTGTCTTTTTGCCATTAGTCCTCAAACTTCGTTGGCAATTAATGTCCACCTTGTTTCCTAATCTTTGTTCTGCAGTCAGTGACTATTTCTGTTCTTTGGGTTTTTTTTTTAACTAATGAGAGGAGAATGGGGAAAACAATGAAGTGTATAACAAACTGTGTTTCAGGCTTTTTAATTCTGTTAGCTTTCCCTCCCTCTAAAATCTCCAAAGACAGAATTATAAACATGCATACAATAATTTACAGGAAGGATTGTTTTTTGTTTAAGAAAATGAGTACTTTTGCACCTCCATGCTTCAGCATGTAAGCCAGTGATGAACTTATAGGGTTAAACAAATGTTCTATCTTATTTTTTACATAATTTTCCTCTACAGACTTTTTCTAATCTTCTCTTAAAGCAGCTGACAATTTTTACAGCACAAAACAAACTGGAGTCTGATGTGAAGGAGGGTTTCCTTGGACATATAAAATAGAAATGTACAATGGGAAATCCCAGCACAGAAGTTAATAATGCCACTTCCTTAAGGGTTTAATATGAAAATGCCCTAAACCACTTAATTCAAGGTTCTAAAATCCTGTTTGTCTACCTGTTCAATAGGTAGAGACCTACTTGTAGGGAATACAAGTTATTATTCAGAACATTATAGCATATTGCCTAATTCTTGGACAAAGACCCGTTGTCCTTGGCACTGTAGGAATAGTGATAACAAGACATCCTCTGCTTCTGAGAGAGCTTAGGCTAAGTGAGAAGACCAATTAAAGAGTAAAGAAATCACATATTTCTTGATCAAAATTTACTTGGAGAATGATGTTGTCAAAAGTGTATAGGCATCAAAGGAAAATTATGAGGGAGATAGGGAAGAAAAATAAAAAGGTAGCTCTGTAAGTAGTCATGGACCTTTCTTTTAGAGTATGAAGGGTTCTGGAAAAAACCACAAAGATTCTATGGTTAAAGGTCAACAAGAGAAGCGGAGGTGGGCATCATATCTGGCCAGAAATCAGGATTTTTATAGGAAATGAGAATAAGCACATATGGCCAGGATGGGTGTCAGCAGTATTACAGAAGGAAATCAAGCAGTGTGGTCAGAGAAATAGAGAATAGAAGCCCAGGAATGGGATGCTCAGGAAAATCTCAGAGGTCAATATGGTGTTATGAAAAAGACCTTTACAGCACACAGGGTGGGTGTGAGTAAGGTTGAGACTGCATTTCACAATGAAAGAGAAAAGGATGTTCCAGTAAGTGGGATGTGAGATAAGGGCCCTGCTTTAAAGAGAATGAGAAAGGCATAGTTTTAGAAATGTAATATAGAAATAATTTATAAATTTCTTACACAAAGCAGTGTAAAAATTTTGAAAGGGCACCAAGTTGAAGATGATGTAGTCTTCACAGGCCTAAAAGATAGGAACAAGGCTTTAACCATACTAAAAAAAATTAAGAAAGAAGTGGCAATTTTAAGCCATGACTTGTTACATTAACATGGACTTTTCTTGCATGCTGTGGCTTGCATTATTTTCTATACTGTAAATTATTTCAGCATAGTGCAATCTAAACATGAAGAATCTGACATCTATTCTTAAAGAAGCATACTCCCTAGGAAGAAGTGCTCCAGAGATTAGCTATGTACACATTTAATTGTTTTGGAGCATAATAGCTGATGCGAGGCAGATCTTCACATCACTGCTGTCACATTAATTATATTACCATCACACATCTTTTCATTGTTAGAGTTTTATATTATATAGCTGCCTTTTTATGAATAAGCATTAATCCATACCTCTGCCCAAAGAAAATGTGTCATCTAAGCATGCGCTTTAGCTGCATACTGGTAATGCTATTATAACATATTTGGGAACATAAATATGCATATCTATATATTAAAAATATATTTATATTGTTAAGAGAATTCAAGGTAAAGTACACGAACAAATACTTGTTAGGGATTCCCACTATCTAGAGTACACATGTACCATCATACAAACTGCAGTTCCCTCATTGGTCTTCAGAATTATCAGCTCATATTTATTTGTTCTTGAGTCCAGATTTATAACACAAGTCTACCTCAAATTACTTAGCTTGTGCAAATTCAAGGATCAATGAATGAGAGATTCTGGCAACTGTGCAGATCCAAGAAAAAAAACAGGAGAGGTTTTGATAAAAAAGCAGATGTCTCTTGGAAATGGTCCTATTTTCATATTTGTGAGAGAACTCTACTAATAGTCTTTTGTGACTCTTCTTGCTTGCTTATTTTTTTATATAAGACAAACAAAGGGGCATTCAGCAGCTCACATAAGCAGATAAAAAAAGCCCAAAACAACAAACCAGAGGGTTTGTTCAGTTAATTGTTGAAGATACATCTGTTCAAAAGACAAATAACAAATCAAAATACTTCATATACAGTGCTCTGCATAAAATCATATACAAAGCAATTATACAAGGCAGTGTGCACTTGCAGCCTGGAAAGCCAGCTGAACCCTGAACTGCATCAGAAATGTGACCAGCAAGTTTAGGGAAGTGATCCCACCCCTTTACAAAAGAACTAGCTGATGGCTGCACGCAGATAGTTGCAGTCAATGGCTCAATGTCCTCCTAGAAACAGGTAACAAGTGGTGTACCTCAGGAATTTGCATTGGGACTGGTCTTGTTCAACATCTATGGCAACATGGACTGTGGGATTGAGTGGACACTCAGCAAGTTTGCTGATGACAACAAGATGGGTGGTTCAGTTGGTACACTGGAGGGAAGGGACGTCATCCAAAGAGACCTGGAGGTATCATCAGAGACCTACAGGATGCTAGAGAGGGACTCTTCATTAGGGACTGTAGTGATAGGACAAGGGGTAACGGATTCAAACTTAAACAGGGGAAGTTTAGGTTAGATATAAGGAAAAAGCTCTTTACTGTGAGGGTGGTGAGGCACTGGAAGGGGTTTCCCAAAGAAGTTGTGAATACTCCATCCCTGGCGGTGTTCAAGGCCAGGTTGGACAGAGCCTTGGGTGACATGGTCTAGTGGGAGGTGTCCCTGCCCATGGAAGGGGAGTTGGAACTAGATGATCTTGAGGTCCTTTCCAACCTAAACCAGATTCTAAACTCCACTCTTCTGAGACCCCACCTGGAGTACTGCATTTAGCAATGGGGCCCCCAACATATGAAGGACATGGAGCTGTTGGAGCAGGTCCAGAGGAAGGACATAAAAATGGTCAGAGAGCAGGAGCACCTCTCCTATAGAAACAGCCTGAGAGAGCTGTGTTTGTTCAGCCTGGATAAGAGAAGACTCCAGGGAGACCTTAGAGCAACCTTTCAGTACCTAAATAGGGTCTGAAAGAAACCTGAAGAAGGATTTTTTTTGTAAGAGCAAGTATTGATAGGGCAAGGGGGAATGGTTTTAAGCTGAAAGAGGGGATATTTGTATTAGATATTAGGAAGAAATTACTTAATATGAAGGTGCTGAGGCACTGGCACAGATCATGCAGAGAAGTTGTGAAGCTCCACCACTAGCAGTGATCAAGACCAGGTTGGATGGGATTTTGAGCAACGTGATCTAATGGAAGGTGTCCCTGGTTGTGGCATGGGGGGGTCAGAACTTTAAGATCCCTTCCAACCCAAAAAATTCCATCATTCTATGATTACGATTCTATGATTCTGTGCCATATGTAGTATTTCCTCTTAGGCATTAATAGAGCCCATCAAAACCCAGTAAGGGTGGGGGGCAGACTCCTTGAGAAGCATTTATCAGCATGACATGATTTTTGTTTAGAAGAAGGTGTGAAACACCATAAAATGGTACCAGTTTTCAGTAGCAATGATTTACGATGTGTATCAGCATCTGAGTATAGTTTTTCACTTCAGAAAACAGATTATGGTTTTTAAAATATTTTGTAAAGGGAGCAACAGAACATTTTCATAGTGAAAGAAAAATCTTTTTCATGTTTTATTAACTAAAACTTGCCAAGGAATACTGCGGTGTAGAACTCCATAGAGACAAATTTAGAGGAGGAAGTTAATTTTCAGCTTCGATTATGCATTATTCTAAATTTAACAAGGGCTCTGAAATATGATACTTCAGAAAATATAGCCTCAAAACTGCCAACTAGACTTTCAAAACTGCAAGGTGTTGAAAAGGACTAGAAGAACTCTACTAAAGGTAAAAGATAGGAAATTTTTAGCTTTACTTTAAGACTGGAAAGGCAAAGTACACTCCAGATCCTTTAAGCTCTTATCTCCATTGTTAAGTCTAAAAATACAACCAGTCTTAGAGAATTTGATGAAACTTCAGGGGAGTAAAGTTAAATATGTACCCAAACAATGGCATCATAGGAGTGAGGTACATCACAGCATTCGCTAGAACAAAATTTTATGAATTCAAGAAAATTCGAGTTTGCCATCTTCAGTGGTGTATTACATCAGCTTTATTTTTTTGCCATGCTTTCAAGGACATACCTGGGAAGTGCAGGCTCAAGAAATTCTGGTATAGTCCTTTTAATTTACCATGCTGGTATGGTTGTTAAGAAACATGTTTGGACATGTATTTTGACAAATTTAGAACTTAGTTTTTGAAGGATTGTGTTTGGCTCCAATTTAAAGTAAGAGATTTATTTAGCCTGAATCTCTGATCTTCATAACACATCCAGCTGCTTAGCAAAAATCTATGTGCTTTTATTGCTGCCTCTTTGTTACATCTGTTGTAGAATACTAAGCAGTTTGATCTTTCCTTTCGAAAAGCATAACACACTCAAAGCTTTTATTATAAAGTACTAATAAAATAAAGAGAACATACCAATAAAACATGGTGAATAATGGTATTGCAATAAATTACAAATAGCTTTTTACTTGCTTGCATTAAGATTCAAGAATTGCAGTTTATCTTTAGATATGCCCATATGCACAAAAATAATTTTCTGAAATACTAAACCATATGACAAAGAATTAATGGTGCCTTCCAAACAGGAGCTGTCAGGATGAAATATTTTTGTTCTAACATGGCTCATTTTCAATATCATCTTCACAAAAAAAGTTACAAACTATTTTAATTTCTCAGGGTGAATATGTATACAAATCCATATTTGTTACAGCTATTCAGTAATTTTGTTCTTAAATCTTTAAGAGGAAAAACACTAACCCCTTTTGTCTTTCCCATGCGGTTTCTCTGGTGGCACTCACATTGCTCTCAGAAAACACAGAGTCATTAAATGTTACTTGAAGTGTCCATAAAGGCTTGAGAATTTCTGTGAAAAGGTACTATTTCTGTAGCACTGCGTTTCCTGGAAATAAAAGTCATCAGCCTCAACATGTGTCAAGTACATATAACAGCATGTCTGTGCTCACTTCAGCAGGGACAGCACTCTTTGCACTAGGTAATGAACTGGCCAACTCTAATCTTGTTTAGCTGGGGAAAAAAATAAAGCAAAGAATGGAGAAGAAATAAGATTTTAAAATGTGCTTCAGAATAGGAAGGAGAGTATTGACATGAGGAAGAAGTACTGAGTCAGCCCTTAATGGCATTTGTTCAGTTTTCCTCTATGCAAGTCTGCTCCACATGTTTGTTGCAGTAAAGCTTTTCCTCCAGCCATCATTCTTGTCTGTTTTAACCATATGCCCTTCAGTACAGAGGCTTTCTTGGGCATTTGAATGCCTTCCAGCTTGATGGGGGCTGGTACATCCCCAGGTACTTCAGGGACTGGTCTAATAAGCTGTTTACATATGAATTGCAATTCAAATTAAGCTTTGTCCACCCCTGAGCTGAAATAGAGAGTGAATTGGAGATGATAGTTTCAAGAAAACTGTAACTGAGAATTACAGTTGACAAAACAAAGACAGTAGGCTGGATCTCTTCCATTGGAGGATGTCAGGACTAACTCAATTAAGTATAACTGAATTACACTGGAGCAGAGGAATGGAAAATCTTGATCGATGCATGCAAAAATGAGCGTTTGGCAGAGGAGCAGGGACCCAGGCTGCTTCTGAACTAAAGACTGCTGGCAAGGTGGCTGAAAATTTGGTTGAAAGGGGGTGTTAAATGTGAATGAAGGTCAAGCTGAATCAGTGTATTTGCAGGGAGAACGTTAAACACCAGTGAAGTGGCAAGATGAGGACAATGCAGATTAGCCTGTGGAGACAGAATTAGTTATGCTGCTTTATCTGACTTGAAAGGGGAGAGAGGGGGATAATAACACTGGATTAGTAGGTCATAAAGAAGATAGTTTCTTCACACTACCATTAGAACCCAACACATCCATGCCAAAAAACCATACAGATGCTAGTAGTATATTTGGTTTATAAACCCACATTATAAATCTCATTCTTGTGGTATCACTTCTTTAGTTTATGGGGTTTTTAATTTAAAATACTTCTTGTAGAGCTATGCATATGTTTTCAGCTTCAATAAGGCTTTTGAATGACAAGTATTCACCTGGCTTTGAGTTCACCCATTGCCACAAAAAGCTTATTTTTAAATATATTTCCAAAGCTATCAAAGCTTTCTGAGGAGGTGAAAAGTAGCCAGCTCAGAAGCATTGTGTATCTTGCAGTCTGCCCAGCCTGCCTCTTCTGTAAGGGTACTGCACCAGCATCACTCAGGAGTAGTACCATTGTGTCTCAAACAAGAGCTGAAGGAAAGGAGAAGGGGGTCTGCTGAGGGTCCTCACATGTGGCTGGCCAATGTGCTGAGCAATGCTGAGAGAGAAATGCTGGGCAAGCAATGCTGCTGAGAAGTGAAACATCCCCTGGCAGTTCCCCCACCCCAGGAAGTATTGGGCCTACCCAGGGCACCCTGTCTGGGAGGGACTGATGATTTTCCAACTGGTCTTACAGGCTTCACCAAGCTGTGAAAGGAAGGCTGCCTTTTCATTTATGAAAGAGTTCTTCTTTTTTGAAAGTCAAACATCTCCCATATAAAGTCTGTTCATTTGATTTTCCCTTTAGAACCAGAAACAGTCATCAATACAGAGCTGCTGCCTCAAGAGTATCTATACAACCCTCAATCTCTCACCCCATCCTAAACACACACAGCGCTCAAACCACGTAATACTGGCCAAAACCCATGAAGAGTTATTTTCCTTTGTCTCTCTCCATTAGGGCTGAGATTTCATGTCTGTGTTAGCAAGATGTTTTAATGTAAAACAGGAATTTGTTCTGTGCCAGCTCTTTTAACACAAATTATGGTGGCTGTCGAAGGTGTCAATTAGACTGACAAGACTACAAGTGCAGGTCTCGCTCTCTGAGACCCAAGTAGTAACAGACTATTTCTGTTACTGTGTTGAGGCAGCTGTCAGAAACTAATCCAGCATGTGGTCTTCATCCTACAAGGTAGAGAACACACCTTATACAGCAATTTAAAACCTATACTGTAATGCAAGCAATGAAAAGTGTCTGCTGAGACAGGAGGGGGAACAGAAAGATAGTGAGGACTCAATAATATTTAGCCTGAAATGAAGTAAACCCAGCTTGTCTGCTGCCTGAATTTTAACAAGCATATGATTTTTGTCAACATCAAGATGAGAGACAGAAGGGAATTTTTGGAGGGCCCCTCTTAAAGGAGAGGAAAAGATGACAAGATGACTGGTATTATTGGTCAACAGCAGAAACAAAGAGATAGACTGGTAGATATTTCACAGCAGAGTAAGAGAGAAGAAAGTTTTGTAGTGGGTCATAGCTGAAGTGACGAGCAGTGCTATGATGATATTTTTTATTAAATAAGCAGTTTATTCTACCAGTGAATGCAACCTCTCTGCCCTCCTCAAGACAGTACTGACAAGCCAGGAAAAATATTGTTGCAGGAGCCTTCTGGTCCTAGCAGGGGAATAAGAAATTTGTCTGTAAGGGTGGAGAGGAGAGGTAGCCAATATTTGGAAGGTTATGGAGGGAATAAGTGGAAAACTTTAGCTTTGATGCAACTTTAGAATCAAGAATAGAACTACTGTAAAGAGAAAAATAGCTCCAAGATAGAGCAGATTCTGTGCAAGAAAAAGTGGACTTGCCAGGGAAAGATTGGGAGCTCTGTTTTGTGCCTGTGGTGGCAGGCTATCCATGAAGAGACTCAGACCAACATTGAAATATGACAAAATAAGGAGTAATTTAAGTTAATCAAGGTAAGCAGAAGAAATTGCACAAACTAGCTGTGTGCCCAGTTTCAAGGGTGCAAGTGACTTGAAGTGATATAAACAAGAATATCACTGCAGCTAGCCTGTTCTGTGCTTAATTTGTCAACTGCAGTCATTGCTCTCCATGGCACCATCACAACCTCCACAGCAAATGACTGCAGTGTTACAAACTGAGGTGTATATGATAAGCAGCAGGAAAAGATTAATCCACCATTAATATTTTTGCCTCTTGGAGTGTGCGCACCCAGAGAGGAAAAGATTCTACTCAGAAGTTGTCTTTACCTGCTAAAAACATTTTATGTTCCATAACATAAAATGATTTTATATTTTCAGGAAGGTTTTGTTAAATTTTTTACAGATGTTAGTGAAAGTTTTATCTTTGCTGTCTCTGTGACTTCTGTTTGACTGTATTCTGTCAGGCCAGCAAACCTAAGCTCAAGCTGAAAGTCATTTTTATCCTCTGCAGTAATAAGTACCATCAGTTGAAGTGCAACTCTTACCCTTGAATCACAGTATAGCTTAGCTCACTTTCCCATTGTTGCACTCGTTTTAAAAATGAGAACTTTTTAAGAGTGTTTTAGGCAGAAAATATGTGCCAATGGAGAAGGCTCATTCAGTAAGAACTACACCGAAATAGTACCAATCACTTTTGGGAACATAAACAGACTCTGCTGTATGTGTGATCAGTGCAAACACAAAGAAAGAAGAAAGTACAAACCTTACATGAAGGTGCCTGCCATAAAGGACTTAAAATTTCACATTAATTCCACCATCTGAGTAGTCACTGAAAGAAAATACCTGCAAAGCACTTTTTCTTCTCTATATTCTCTACTAAGTGAAGGAGACCACCTTCAAACAGGTGTACATTTCTGCAGAGGAGATACTGATTAGCATTTGTGCAAGACACCTCATGACAGGAAGCAGATCACTGACTCGAGTAAGAAGGGATCACTGGAATGATGCATCAAAGATGGTACTGCACTCACCAGCTGATATAAAAAAACAGATCGAATATAATAACATACTCTGATAAAACACCACAAGGGAAGTGGCGCATAAAGGAGTTACAATAACAGGGTGAAGTATAACTATCATTTTGGCAGTTTTGTCTAAGACATTACTAGGAGAGCATGTATGTTTTGTTGCCTCACTTTGTGCATAAGATTTTCATCGACTGCCTGTTATTTGTCATGGCATGAGAAGATGCGATCCTTTCAAGTAAATGGAAGATTGTTTTCTTCCAGAATGCTGACAAGCATAACATGTCTTCCATGAGCTCTGGATTCTTTCTGTGAAGCTGCTTATATACTAAGGATAATGCTGGACATAGCAAGACTAACTGCAAAATTGCTGCCATAATGTATGCAAAGCTGAAAAGTTACTCTGTTCCTTTTGGGTCTTTTCTACAGCATATAGGAGAAGGGTGATTTTCCCAAGAGATTTTATCCTAATTTTTTCCTTAGAGCTCTTTTCCCCAGAGCATTTATTTCCTCTGGCTGTATGATAGTAATCATTCCACATGGATACATCTGTGACCCGATGAGAAAGGTGAGTGCAAAATGGACAACTATAAATTCTATTTAAGAATCAGTGGCAAGGAATAAAATGAGAGTAACAAAACTGGCCAGAAGGCACTGACATTAGAAGAGACTCTTCACATTCCTCCCTCCCCTCCCCATCTCACTAATGTTTGAACGTCTTAGAAATTGTCCTTCAGGGTAAGTTTAATGTGCAGCAAATAAAGACTTATCCACATGACCCTCATTAGCATTTATGGGGAGTTGTTTTGCCTCTTGTTCTTGGAACCTTGCTACTGGAGTCTGCAAAGCATAGCAGCGAAGTGCAATTCATGAGTTAACGAGCACAAGTTAGAAGTGCAAGCATGGCAGAAGCTTCCTGTTTTCTTTCACAGGAGAGAACACTGTCAGACAAGCACGTAGGAGAAAGCTTCTTGGAGTCACTGCCAAATGAGCCACCATTTAGGCATTGTAGCTCTAGATTTTTGTGTATTTATTTATTTATGAACAGATTTCAAAGCACCGGCCACTCAAAAGGCAATGCATATTTCCTGTGAAAGATTCAACTGTAACTCATATAAACCATATTTGAGGTAACTACAAAAAATAAACTGCTAACTGAATACTAGTGAACAGAGTACAGGATGCAGAGGTCGGTTGAGTAAGGACTGGGGGCTAAGTCTTGCCTTGAGTTCCACTCCAGCCCAGTATAACACTGCTACCTTCTACACAGACCAGCTGAGAGACAAAAGCAGGGATTAAAAAATGCAAGGGCAATTCAGGGCAAACTCTGAAAAAATAAAGGAAAAGGAGACAGCAGAAACAGCATTTTCTGATGGGGAGGTAGACGTGTTTGGTGTCTGAGATGTGTCAAGAAGAAGTTATCTGACTGTGTCCCAATTGCCCTTCCTCTTGGCAGGTGCTGTGCAGATGCCATGTAGGGGCCGACTGCATTACTGGTGCCATTGCCACCAAAGTGAGCCTGAGTAAGACTGCAGAAAGGCCCTGATGCTCCTGAAGAAGGGATATAACTGTGCCTGAACAGCACAGCGGGGTCCTCACTCAGCATCCCTATGCTTCACACCTTTTAACTAGATTGCTTTATTCTTAAGGATTATTTTTTATGACCTGAGTACAGGATTAGGAATACAAGTGGAATTGAGATTTATAAGGTTTGGTCTAGAGAAACAGACCAAATTCTGCTGTAGTAGCAGCCTCTCACTATGCAATGGATGAGAACAGAAGATCAAAAGTCTATTTTGAGACTCTCTGGAATTCACTTTACAGATGCTGCTCTTAACATACTGCTTTTAATTATTACATTTTTTTTTAATTTCATACTCATACAACCTTGCTTCTAGAGTTTGCAAGTCATGATTCCAGCTGGACAGAAGATATGAGGCTATATCCAGGAAAAGAAACCTTGTTTAACTTACATTTTAAAAAGTAGATCTCGTACAATAGACTTCTCACAGCCCAGCTTTCTCTGATTAAACCCAGCTAACACACACACACTCACCCGGAGAGAATTTAATAGGTGTAGAAGATACAGATATTGTGCCTTGATTCATGAGCAGCAATCAGGGTAAAACTTTCCAGACTGGTTCCACTTTTTCATTTTCATTTGTGATTATTTGCTGCACTTGCATATGTAGCTCTCAGTGGATGCAAACTAACTCTAAATTTAATGGCATTGTTAGGATTTTTGTTTTTAAGCTTGTCCCTTAAAGCCAACAAGCAGCCATCTGTTTTTGCAGACTTTTTAGCATCCCATGTGCTTGTGACTCCTTGAAACTTCATTTTTTTTTCTCTACGTATTTAAATATTCATGTATTTAATCTTGAATCATTCCACTTAATACACTGAATAAAAAAATATTGCAAAGTCAACTTCACATTAAAAACAAATAAAAAGTGTCTGGAAGGTGCCTCCTTAGTTGCCCCTTAAGACTTGAGCAGTTGAGTGGGATGTGAAACCCTTGGATATCATGGTTTGCTATTCTGCATGAAAAAAGTATTGGCAGTGTTACACTACAGGAGATAATAATTAGCTGCAACGTGGCAGAGAAGGAGGAAAACTCAGGACTCTGCAAGCAGCTATGAGATGGGAGCAGATCCCACCACTGAGGCTGTCGAGGGAACCTGACCTGAAGCAGTAGCAGCTCCTCTCAGGCAAAGGAGGTTGTCGGCTAGCTCACTGGCAGGGCTGCTCTGGGCTAATGGAACAGCCTTCAAAGCCAGTACCGGCATTTTTACCAGCTGCTGCTAGGTATATAACTGGTTGGAAAATTTCTGACAGAATAATGTTTCCATTAAAGAGACAGTTCTATTAAAATTGACACATTTCACAGAAAAATGACAGCATTGATTCATTTGGACTCTTCCCATTTGAAAAATGAGCCTTCTCATTTCAATTCTATGCTATGAAAACAGCTCATCTCAACTTTTACCACTTTGATTTACTGTATATTTAAATAATAAATGAACAGTTTTATAGACATAACAGAGATAGATAGTGACCTATTGATTTAACTTTGTAAAAAAGGCTTCACAATATCAAAAGCAAACATTTTGATAGCAGATTCACACTGCAGTTTCCACAGCGTCTTTTCATAGAAGTACGAAAGATGGAGCCTTGCAAGGCAAAACAGAGAAATCAGTTCTGCCAGGGTAATGTGACTAGTCAGGTTTCTGAACACCTCTGCATGGGAACCACTGACCAGAAATCTCATGTTCTGTGGGTCAAATATTTGGAGGAGGGTTCTGACCACCATGGGCACGAACATTGCCCCAAACTAAGTTAAGGAGGCAGCATGACAATTTCTTACTTTCCTCTCCACTTACCTACTGTCCATACACTCTGCTGTTGTGAAAAGTCAAGGAGATGCAGAACTAACCACAGCTGCTCATCAACTAATCCTCAAGTCCTTCACCTCTCCACTGGCTTTCAAAGTGAGATTCAGCCTTTCAGCTAGTGTCCAGCCAAACACAGGTGTTAGAAATGTGATGTCGCAGCAAGGCTGCAGGACCCAGCTATGTGGGTGTAATTGAACAATAATGACCGAGGTGTAGGACATTTCCTGGGAAACAGCTGGGAGGAGTTAATGGCCCACATTGTGCTTTGGCTCATTAACTGCCAGAAGATACTGATCCCCAGGGAACATTCCTGATAGGGGCTGGTGCTGTTCTTTGAAACAAGACCAGGCTGTAGTGTTTTCCTTATGCCTACCTCTTTGTTTCCATCTGTGTTATGAGTTTGATGGTGAACTCTTTCTCTTTGTCAGAGAGAGTCACAGGGTACTAAATCTCCTTTGTATGTCCTAGTAAAGTGACCAGGTGGTAATGGGCTGTTCTGGCACAGCAGTGCCTAGTTGTGCTAACTGGTCCATGGGTAACCCCAGATTCCCTTATTGTGTCTTAGTTCTACATTGGCATGGAGATTTCTCCTTTTCCATAGGCAATGCGATGCAAGTATGAGAAAGGGAACTGGAGAAAGAGTGATTTACCACATCTATCTTATTCAGGGAAACTTCAAGAAGTCCTGTAATTTTTAAGCTAAAATTAGTTATTCTTTAAAGGGAGCTGTTCCACAAACTGTTTCTGAGAAGAAAAAGATGTAAAGCAAAATAAGCAGCTATTTTTAGAAGGCATAAAAATATGATAACAGAAGTTACAGATGGGTGCACCTTTCACAGAAGCTCATGGCATTATCAACTAAATCACATCCCCAGTATTTTACAGCTGCCTAACAGTAATGAAAGATAGCCTCTTATTTTATCTAGTCCAGTAAAAGAGATTACATACAGTTTTATGCCACTTTTTTTTTTGCACATTTTGAAGTTATTGTATTTTCTACCCTGAAGGGAAATACTCACTGGAAACATCACACTAAAAAGTCAAAACTCCTCTTTCCACCCTCTCTCCTAAACATACCAGGGACAGCTCTGGGAATAAGCATCAATGTAAGAAGCTCCTGCTGGTCTGACCACTGGGAATTACTTGAAAGTCATTTCTTGAGGAATTCCATTGACCATGGTAAAATTACACCAAAGGTGAATTTGGTCCTGGCTACAAGGAGGAAGGACAGAATCACTGTGGATACCGTGGTACTTGTATCTGAACATTTGGCTTACTAGTGGGTTTGGAATTGTTCTCTTTGTGCTGGGAACATGAGGGAGAACCACTAATGGCAGAAGGAATTAAGAAGACAGTGGCTAAGGGCAGCTATCCAGTGAGATGCAGCCATTATCTAAATGCCCAGAGCACTTGCCGTGAATTTATTTAAATAACTGCACTGTTTTATAGATAATGCTTGAGAGAAATGTTCATTTGAATCACATTGAAGCAGCAGTGCTTTTTATATTAAAGGTCGAATAAACTTAGACTTCTGTTCTAGAGAAAATCCACTCAATAACAGGGGTGCCTCCGAAAGACGAGAGGTTGGAGGGGGAGTTTTTGTTATTCTGTTTCTTTGTACTGGTAGCGTTGGCAAGAACTGAGAAATTAGGCAGGGTTGGCCTGATTCATCAAGAGCAAGATGCTTGTTGGAAGACTGAGTGGACTCCATGCAGCTGGGTTGCGTTGGACTGGAGAAGTATGAGTACACAGGAACACAGCCAGCCAACCTAACATTGTCTATCTGACTTCACAAGGGAAGGGAAGCTGCACAGCATAGAATCATAGAATAGCTAGGATTGGAAAGGACCTTAAGATCATCTAGTTCCAACCCCTGCATGGGCAGGTACACCTCCCACTAAACCATGCCACCCAAGGCTCTGTCCAACCCAGCCTTGAACACTGTCAGCAATGGAGCATTCACAACTTCCCTGGACAACCCATTCCAGTGCCTCACCACCCTTACAGTAAAGCATTTCTTCCTCATATCCAATCTAAACTTCCCCTGTTTAAGTTTGAACCCGTTACCCCTTGTCCTATCACCATAGTCCCCAATGAAGAGTCCCTCCCCAGCATCCTATAGGCCCCCTTCAGATATGCACAAGGAATGCTTACGGGGAGAGTTTTAACTGTCAGTAACCCAGACAGTTACTAAGACTGGAACTATGAGCCACTGCTGATGCAAAGAGTTTTGCTCACTTCTATCTATGTGACTACATTGTATATTTCCCAAGTAAAATTGTTTGCCATTTCATCTTCTAAAAGACCTCCTGTCATCTTAAAGCAGCTAGGAAGGTCACAGCTTCGGTCCCTGCACCATGAGAATAGACACAGTTTTTGGACAGGGAAGATTTAAAGCAAGACCATTAAGAAAACTGGACCTCACATATGGTACAAAGTCACAGAATAAAAAAGGAGACTAAAACATGCAATCCCAATGAACTAACTATTCCTGTAGCATAGTAGCTGGGTGAAATAGTATGAGATTTCATGTGAGAAAACTGGAGGATCAGGCTCAGTCAGCATGGGTTTGTGAAGGGCAGGTCCTGCTTGACCAACCTGGTCTGCCTCTACTATAAGGTGACCCATCCAGTTCATGAGGGAAAGGCTGTGGACATTGCCTATTTGGACTTAACATTTGACACTATCCTCCACAGCGTTCTCCTGGATGAATTTGCTGCTCATGGCCTGGATAGGTGGTTTCTTCACTGGTTTGGAAATTGGCTGGATAGCTGAACCCAAAGGGTGGTGGTAAATGGCATCGCATCTAGCTGGAAACTGGTAAATAGTGGTGTCCCTTGGGGCTTGATGTTAGGGCCAGTGTTGCTTAACACTTTGACTGATGATCTGGAGGAGGGGATTGGGTGCACCCTAGTAAACTTGTGGATGACACTAAGTTGGTTGGGAGTGTTGGTCTGCTGGAGGATAAGAAGGTTCTGCAGGGCTGTCTGAACTGGCTGGCTAGATGGGCTGCGGCCAATGGGATGAGGCTCAACAGGCAAAGTGCCAGGTCCTGCACTTAAGCCATAGGCTTGGGGAAGAGTGGCTAGAAAGCTGCTTGGTGGAAAAGGACCTGGGGGTGCTGATTGATGAAGCTGAACACTGGCCAGCTTGTGCCCAGGCAGCCAAGATGGCAAATAGCATCCTGGCCCATATCTGAAACAGTGTGGCCAGCAGCACCAGGGCAGTGATCATCCCCCTGTACACAGCACTGGTGAGGCCACTGTGTAAGGTTCTGGGCCCCTCACTACAAGAAAGATATTAAGGTGCTGGAACAGGTCCAGAAGAGGGCAACACAGATGAAGGATCTGGAAAATAAGTCTTATGAGGAATGGCTGAGGGAACTGGAGTTCTTTGATCTAGAGAAGAGAAGGTTCAGGGGGGACCTTCTCATTCTCTACAACTACCTGAAAGGAGGATGGAGAAAGGAGGTTGCTGGTCTCTTCTCCCAAGTAACAAGTAATAGGACAACAGGTAGCAACCTCAAGCTGCACTAGGGGAAGTTTAGGCTGGGTATTAAAGATGTCTGCACCAAAAGGATGATCTGCTATTGGAACAGGTAACCCAGACAAGTGGCAGAGTCACCCTTGCTGGAAGTGTTCAAAAACCATGTAGATGAGGCCCTTAGTGATGTGATTTAGTGGTGGTCTTGGCTGTCCTGGGGTAATGTTTGGACTTGATGATTTTGAAGGTCTTTTCCAACCTATTTGATTGTACAATATAAATATACTTACAGTAAAAAAAGAAAATAGATTGACTACTTCTCTCAGGATGCTATAAAATGCAGTAGACTAATATTACTATCTCAAATTTTGTCAGTGTATTACAAGTAGAATGAAGACTGAACTTGAACAGCATAATATTTTGAGGGACAAGTAATATGAAATTGGTTTCTTTATTCTTTTTGTTTTATTGTCTCACACCACTTCTATTGTTTCTCTTCTAAAGTGCAGTAAGGTCCCAATATGTGTGTGTGATGCCAATATACACTTTGGATTTAGAATTAATGTTCTACCCTTATAGCAGAACAGTCATTCGAAAGCTGTCATAAATGATATACCTAATGCCATGAAGCAGTTCTAAGAGTGGGTGAATTGAGGGCTAGAGCCTTTTTTCTTTTGTATATTTCTTGAGCATTTATGGAACTCCCACTGCCACAGAATCTTAAACTTGTGACTTTAAGAATTTATTCTCCTAATACTTCAGTGTTATTACAGAGTTGAAGGAGCAACTCCATGAGAAGCGGCAACATGGAGTCCCAAAGTTTTGATGGCTCTCCTCAGGTTTTCTGATTGGGTTTTTGAGAAAATTATAAAAAACAAACAAAACCAAAAAAAAAAAAGAAAAAAGGATATTTTGCATTTTCATTGACAAGTTCCCTGAAGTTCTCCTTCTGTTTAACTCCAGAGCAATTTCTCTATCTCACAGGCTCAGTTGATACATTTAATTTCCCAAACTGGACAGGCTCCTAAATTTAAATGTTTCTTGGCTGTAGTGAACCAGACCTAGCAGCCGTCCTCAGCACACTCTAGAAAACACATACATAAGTACATTTGATCCACAGTCAGAGCAGTGCTGGAAGCTGTATTTGTTTTAATGTACAAAGAAAGAGGAGAATGACAATGAATATCCCTTCCTCACCATAAGAATGTGTGCCTGCTTACTCCCTCGAGTTGTACGGGGTATCCCAGTTATGATTTAATCCACATTAGATTTGCTGTCTTTAGCTTTGGGATACACAAAACCTCCCAGCCACCAGCCTCAGCTGATATAGTACTCCCATCCTTCCTGACTCTTGAACATGGCCCTCTATTATACAGATGTGAAATCACTGGGCACCAAGAACACATCTATCTTTTCAGAGCCTCAAAACACTAACTTGAGTATAGTCCCCTAAGACCTTTAAATACTTTTCATTCATGCATTATTTGTCGTCAGATTCACGCCTGGCTGAGTTTACTTTATGCTAGTAGGACTCCCTAAGGGACAGATGTTTTAAATAAAAAAGTATGCCTCCTGAGTCTTTTAGGCTCCCAGCTCTGGGAAGTGATTTGGTAATCCAGACCACTACCACTATGCTAATCAGTCTAAGTAACATCTAGATTTCTCTTTCAAGCAAAGATGCATGTGATTTAGAAAAAGGTAAGATTTAAGATAGAAACTTTTTCTGAAACATTTCCTATTTACAAGTTCAATGCTCAAGAAACATCCAACCAAAGTGCCAGCTTTCCCAGAGAGGAGAGTCAACCAAGTCTTTTGCAGTTTGAACATCAGAGTCAAGACTGTAGGCTCAAACTGTGAACTGGAGACACGGAAACCCAGAACCCAGAACATGAGTCCTCTTGCAACTTAGCCCTATGTGACTTTTCAACTGTCCCAGCTGGGTAGGGAAATGAATGAAAGACTATATCTTAGCTACATAAATAGCTACTTTAAGATGGTTCTTGATTATTCACACTAAGGAAGAATGACCTAATTCATGGTTAGCCATGTTAAAATTAGATATCTGCTATTGTCATGTACGTACTTCCTTGGCTGAACAGATTATTCGTAGGAAGTGCCTGCATGGTTTATGGTAAGAGCCTGGGCTAATGACCTGGAACAACTTTCTGATGGCTACAGCTGGAAAAGACATATCCCATATATTTGTGATTAACATCATCAAGAAGAGATGCTAAGGTAATGCTGTCAAACACATGGTTTTCATTGAGAAGAAATCTACCATTGACACAGCATCTATACATATGCTTATTTAGGCCAATAACAAAATGACACAGCCATAAAGTCATAGATATTTCTCTAGCAAGAAAACATTCTTAGTTTAAAAGTGGTGATGCACATGGGCTAGTTGAAATCCCACTGTTGGTAAGAGTGTTTTTGTGGTGGGTTTTTTTTTTTTTTTATGTGGGATTTTTGTTGTTTAGTTTGTTTTGCTGGTTTGGGTTTTTTTTTGGTTTGTTTTTTTTTTTTTTTTTGTTGGTTTTGGTCTGTTTTTTTTTTTTTTTTTTGTTTTGTTGGTTTTGGTCTGTTTTTTGTTTTGTTGGATTTTTTTAAAGGACATTAAAATGGGAGTTTTTTTGATAAAAATCAGAAACCTGCTTTGTGGAGCTAAAGAGCAGGGCAAGAAAACCTCATTTTGAAATATATGCAACACCCCCATGAACATTTACCAAACAAACAGGGAGGGGAGAGGGATTGTGTTATGCTTTCACACATTGTTTGCATATAATGTAAGATTAACTGTCAGTGACAGCATTTAGCTGCTTGAAAGAATGTATTTTTCCAGCATCTTCTTGAGAAATTCTGTTTTCCAGAAAACTCCTTAGATACCGAATCTCTCAGAATAGAGCAAATGGATTGCCAAAACCCATGAAAACAAAATGACTGTCACCATTGATTAATGAAAATAATATGCATGCTGGTAGGCGCGCACTCACCAAACACATTTTCCATACACAAGTCCTAATCTTATATTTACATTCAAAAGTACTTATTTCACATAAAAGGGAACAACAAAAGAAGCTGAAAGTAAATAGACTGTGGGAGAACACAGTCTGCATCTCCTCTGCAACAGCCTGCGTCTGAGCTAAAGATGCGATGGTAGCAGTCTCCAGTTGATACCAGATTCCTAGTGACTGAATGGGGTTATACAGAGAAAAGATCCTGATATTTCCTACGCATTGTTACAGTCTTGAAATCTTCAGACTAGGAAAATATTGCTTTGATAAAAAGGAGAGAAAACAAATTGATGAAAGTTAAGCATGAGGAAGTAACCCTTTCTTTGATCTTTTAACAACATTAAACCCTACAACTCACTAAAATAAACACAGTAAGAGGACAGGACTGATGTAATTCACTGCATCTTGCATGTTTAGACACTACAGATTATACACCAGACAAATTCCAGCCTCGTGCTTCAGTCCAAGGTTCTCTACCTAGGAGTCTCATCAACTGCCAAACGCTGGGCAAACCCCATCTGTAGCACAGAAAACAACAAAAGCCATGCAAGCAGGACAATGACCACCCCTTCTCCATCCTTTAACCCTGGACGCAGTTGGCACCAGCCACCTCACTGGGCAGATGGTGGCCTTCCCACTCCTTCTGTGGTCCTTTCTCTTCCTTGGTACTCACTGCCAGCTTTCTGGTGAGAATCTAAATTAATTTATCTAGTGGAGTGATGTCACTCTATTGTGAAACTCTGCTGAATAGAATAAAAAAGGAAGTCAAAGCTGGAGGAACATGGCAGGAGTCTTTTTTTAATTCTCCAATTTCTGCTACAAGGCTGTGGGCATAAGAGCCTTTGGCAAATGGATGAGGTATAATGAATGCCGGCACCCAGACCTGCATTTGTATGGCACACAGCAAACAGCCCTTTTTGTCTTTTCAGTATTTTGCTGAAACTTAGAACCCAGGAAAATGACAAGTACTAATAGCTGAGCAGCCTGCATTTCCATAGCTGGCTGGGTCAATCTTACTTTCAAAATCTGAACCCAAATCTCAGGTCTAAACTTCCTCTTGAACTTTGCAAAGCTAAAGCCCAGTGCTGAACTGAACAGTGTCAGATCGAGGTGAGCAAATTCTTGTCCTGCTCTGAAAGGCTAAAAAAAGGAGCCATATGCTGTTTATGCAACTGCATAATAAAGACTGCTTTTAAATTTGCATATATGGAATTCAAATTCCTATGGTTTTAGTTTAAAAATAATTTTATATTTTGCACCATAGTAGTTTTTCTAGTAAGAATTTTCTAATTTTTTCTTCCTTTTGGAAAGAGACATGTTTTCTCCATTTCTTTGACTTCTAACTTACAAGATAAATGCTCAAGGATTTACATTTCAAGTGGCAATTTTTCTTCACAATGTCTTTGACCCAGACAAAAAGAGCAGAAATATTAAAGGTTTAAAGTTATTGCTAGAATTTTTCATAAGCAAGTTTCTAGAGGAAAGCCAATGTCAAGCAAAGATTCTTTCTTTTTAATAAAGCCTGATTTTGGAGCTGGATTCTTGACGGAAGTTATACCAAATAGTAGGGATGTTGGAAAAGAGAGGCCATAAGAAAAAGAAGTAATTCAATTAAGGATTTGGAAGGACTAGGCTCATCCAGAGAAGTAAAGGTAGAAAACCTGGGAAAGCTAGTGAAATGACCCAGAATCTGTCATTTTCTCTTTTGACTAGTCACCAGTTAAGAAGACAAGACTGATTTGGTTTGGCCTTAGAAAGAACACTGACTCTTCTTTAGAAAAGAGTCAATCATAATCAGTTCATTAAAAATATTTACCCAGGTTGGGAAGTTGGGAATGCTTTTTGGTTCGAGGGGGTGAGGGAGGTTGGAAGTCAACAAGCATAACCATAGGGAAAAATAGAAAGCATATTGTCAAACTTGATTTGGTTGTCATAAGAAAGAACCTACTCTTCCTGTACAAGTAGTATTTTGGGAGGTTTTGGTGCTTTTTTTTTTTGTTGTTTTTTGGGGGGTTTGGTGGGTTTGTTGTTTCAGTCTTTTTGGTTTTGTTTTGGGGTTTTTTGCTACAGGAGATAGTTGGTGGTGCTTTTTGTTGTTTTGGGCTTTTTTTCCTTCTTTCTCCTCCTTTTTTTGTCCAGAATTATTAATTTTTTCAGCTTTTGATTGCATAATCCTTTAATGCTTTGCTGCTCTTTTAATTAGTCTGTTATCACTATCTTTTAAGTAGCATTTCTGAGCAATCCTGCATGTCCTTTAATCCTGTCTGTTCATTGTCGCCTCTGTGATTTATTTTCTATGCAAGTATTTTCTAGATGAAAACTTTTGATCATCCTTTGTGCCTTAAATCATCCCCTCTGCAGCAGAAAGAAGGTATCAGCCAGTAAGTATGGCAATTCTAACCTCAGGTATTTGTAGTCCGTGAAATATTGCAAAACATCAAAAGCACTTGAGCAGAAACTTTAAAAGCATCCAGAGAACATAAGCTAGTTTTAAAAGTTTGCCGTGATTGGTACATCTAATAAGCAATACCTTACTATGACCTTTTAAAAGCATTGAACACCGAGTGAAAAATACCAAGCAACAAGGATGCCAATTTTTTCTGTGGTTTTGTGTGTGGCCACTCTCTGAGAAGGAGGAAAAAAAGAGAAGCTGTTACCTTAAAAGCACTCCGTTAAGAGGCACTCTGCGGCTGCAGTTGTACCATGATGTCTTTGTCGAAATTAAACTGCAAATTTCTGCAATTACCTGAAGTGGTAAATGCTGAATTTTAAACCTTAGCCAGGTCTTCCGTAAACTACTTCCATTTCTGTGCTTTCAGGGAGTTCTGGCTTCTCTGTAACCACCAAAGCACAAAGAGAAAAGCAGAGTAAACAGTGAATTCATTAGTTTGTGCTTCAACAACAAAGCAGTACTAGAGCTGCACCTTTTGGAGAATGAAAACAGATACAAGACAAAGGACAGGCTTAAGACAAGACTTTCATCAGGAACCTGTTCCTAGACTTTCTGTTTGATTGAGCCATTACTAGTTGGGGGTACTTTGGACTCAGCTAGGCTGTTGTAAAGATCCAGACTTTCAAAAACCAATTGCACCAGGAATTCTGAAAAAGAAAATCCCTGGAGGAGGCACAAGTGGTGCAAATATTGCCTGAAACACAACATTTCAAGCAGCACAGTGTAAGAAGTCTGTGAAGCAATTAGTGTACATACACAACTGTATCTAAATTTGCACCTAACCCTGTGCTTTTTTGGGGGGAAAAGCCTTCTTGCCAATGGCACACACACACTGAGCCCTACGGACCATGCTTGCTGCTGGGCATTCATAGATATGCAGGCTATAGGGGCTGCCCTATCACTGTGGTTGCTACCCTGAGGCTGAGCTTTCCTTCTGAAAAAAATAAAAGACCAGAGCTAGAAGCAGGAACAGCTGTAAGGCAGGGGCCATGCTCCTATGTGCCCTGCACGTATCCTCGCCATTAAGAATGGTTTCCACTTGCAATTGCAGACCCCTTGCCCCTTGCAAGTCTACTACAGCAGCAACAGTAAACTGATCCCTCCACAGCTCCAGAGGAAAAGCCTCTGTTCTACCAATAATTATGGTGCTAGACTGTGCTTTAATGTGTCACACTTTATTTACACACTTCTTTTGCTTGCATATGCATTTTAAATGCTAATCCTCAAATATTTCTTTTAACTGCTTTATGGCAGTAACTTCCTGCTCTACTGTTTCCCTAACAGCTATGCAGTCAACAGTCCTTTTATCATGTAAGCCACAATACACTGAATTTGTGGCCTAGGAGCAAACCTGCTCCTGATAGGAAGGCTCTAATAAGACAGTTCGAATTGATGTAAAGCGCTGTGGTTTGACTGCTCTGGGTTAGTATATTCTTCTCGTTTAGAAGTCATAGAATCATAGAATAGTTAGAAAGGACCTTAAGATCATCTAGTTCCAACCCCCCTGCCATGGGCAGGGACACGTCACAG